>JAHWFP010159028.1:0-17845 GCA_023313725.1 Lithobius niger | reverse complement strand
AACACAAGTAGCCAGAGAGGTACACAATTCAAACACAAGTAGCCAGAAAGGCACACAATTCAAACACATAAATGCAGCGATTTGAGACTTGCTATGTCCCATTGTCGGGCACAATTAAGCAGCACATGCCACGACAAGAGAAAACTCATAAAAACACTGCAAAAATGCTTAAAATGAACACCTGAACAAATTGCAAAGCAATTAATATAAAACGATAGGACGTTACGGACACCAGACCTTACGCCTGCAGAAGCAGGAGAGAAATGTTGATGCCTAAGCGATGCCACAATATAATCAGGGTAGGCCACAGCAGCTAAATTCTTTGACTCCAAGTTGGTGAAAAAGTTGAACATATCCGGCCAAAAATGCTTTATTTATGAACTTGGGGACGGTGGTTGAGGATTCATAGGGTTACTAAATGTAATCTAGTACTATAATATTTTTCAGAAAATAAAACAACAGTGTTTGCCAGGATGGGTGCCCTGTTTTTTATTTTATGTTGTGCAAGAGAATTAGATTGATCATTAGCATTAAGTTTGGATTTATGGGACGAAATTCTTTTATTCAGGGTTTGTGTACCCATGAAGTCACTTCGCATGTTGGTTCAGAACATGGACTTTGATAAACAACATTCTGAGCGTCAGAATGTTTAAGGTTCTGATCTGTGGTTTCACAGGTCTGTGTGGGCAGATGAAGAAACCAGGGTTAAGTTTTGTGCAGGCTAACTTTCAGGAACCCCTTTAAAACAAGGAGTGCAACCAAATTAGCCTGGTTTTGTGCGTACATGCTGTGGTTTGTAAAACTGGTTATGATCTACCAATTTTGTCAGTAAATTAAGTGCGAACCAGTTGTCGAGATATTTTGCACAGGTTGTAAACAGTTTTTATTTCAAGTAAATTTTTTATTTGCAGTTGGTGCAAAAGATGCGACTTATTACATTATAAATGGCATTGGTTTTGTAGATGCTGTCAACGACCGATTGGAAATAGATTGTAGGTGTGGTGCACACAGATTTTTCTAAAATTAGTGAATTCAATCTGGCGAATTTCATCAATAATGGCCGAACCGACAAGAAACGAGGTGGAGTTATTAGCGGATTCATTCATAGTGAAGGAGATGGGGGTGGAAGTTGCTTAAAAATGTTAGCATTCTCCTTTTTTGAGATTTTAAAATAAAGGCCAGAAAGTCACCGACGTACCGTCGGTAATGTTTGGTTTCAGGTAACTGAAGCATTTAGCATTTTGCGTTTAGCACAAAAATGTGGAAATGGACTTCCCAATGGGACTCCATTTATTTTGTGCGATAAATAAAGACTAGTAATAGAAATAAGAGATATCAAAAATAATTTTAACAGCACAGGGATGCTGCCGGTGTGGAAAAAAAATGTGAAAAATGTGAAAATTTGCTAGTGGCTAAATAATATGTGAAAAATGTGAAAAATATACGAGAGTTGGTGCTTAAAAAAGGCAAAACGCTCAAACGAATTAAAAATAATCAAATTATCCGCCCTAATTTTGGGCCTGGAATTACATAGGCATGCCTGTGGTTAGAACACACAAAAGAAATTGGTTAGTTTACGGGCGGAGTCGCTTTAAATTTGCTTTCGCATCTAATGAGTGAAATTACAGGGGAATTACAATGGTTACTGGAAAAGACACATTTTTAGTAAAGAAATGTGAAACTGGTGATGTATGAAAAGGAAGAAATAGTGATACGAAAATGAAAGTAGGTACGTGAAAAATGTGAAAAAATTAAAAAAAAACAGGTGTGAGAAAAATGTGAAAAAATGAAAAACGGGTATGTGGAAAATGTGAAAAAAAAATGAAAAGTGGGAATGTGAAAAAATGTGAAAAAAGCTGGTACCCCCAGCAGCATCTCTGCAGCAATAAAGTTGTATTTAGCTGTAGTTTAGTTCAGGGGTGGGAGGAGGGGTATCAGCTTTAAGCTTCTCTACAATACATTCAAGTATAAAATCTTGATCGAGCGATGGAAACTTCCCTACACAACATAACTGTGTGGGACACGGGTACCCTGAAGTTCAGAAATGATTACGTGCAGCATTTGGGGGTCGTATAAGTACCAATGGCCAATTTCTTAAGACTTTAAGTTTTTTCTAGGAAAAAGTTGGGCGATTTTTTCCCACTCTTGATCAGCTCGAATAAGAACCTTGGTTTATGGGTTTTGGCTTGTATGAAAATGCAGGGTTGGGAGAGGCTCATCTTCATACTTGTGCGTAGTACTTCAGGTTTAAGTTTGCCGTTATCGACAAAATGGGAAAGAAAGGTATTTATAACTGAGATGGATTTTGAGTGATGGCTGGGAGAGAGTCGAGAGTAAATTTCGTTTGTAGCTAATTTAACAAGACTCTTATAGCGTAATTCAGTTATATCATAAACGATGGTAGAATTGCTCTTGTCTGATTTGATAATGGGGTCGTTGTTGTTGTTTTTTACTTCACTGAGCGCTATAAGTTTAGCAAAATAATGACAAGTTTGGAGTGAGTAGAGTTTTAGCTCTTTTCAAATTGTGCAACTCTATTTATCTTGCTTGAAAAACTTTGAAACTCGGAAAATTCATTATTAAAGTTTTGCCGAAGCTGCTTCGGCGCATCAATTAATTTCTGTTATTTAATACCTGAATATTTATATTCCATAAATTATGGAGTTTTTTTTGAAGCCGAGTGTGATGGGAGGAAGAAATAAACTGGTTTGTTTGGTGGAGAGCAGTAAGCATGGTTTAAAAACAGATTCGGGTTAACATTAGTTGTTTTTTTTTTAATTTAATGATGCAGTGAACACCATATTTCTGGAACCGGCTAAGGTTGGCATAATGCGGGGTACGTTAAGCATGGATGCTGAACATTCCAGACTGTTTGTTAAACATTTCGGCTTTTGAATTGTCAAAGTCAATTTTAGGGCAGAAAAATGGGGTGAAAAATGCCAACGCGACGGAAACTAATTTTCCACGCATTTTTCAGGAGTAATGGTAAACAATGTCAGAATACAAAACCCTGGTATCTTCGTTTGCCCAAAATTTAAAACGCCCTACCAGACCTGCAATACTAACTGATAAGTATCTTAAGCATTCTAATGCTTAGAATGTTTATCAAATTCCCTCCGAACCATCATGCAAAGCGCCCTACATAGGTATGATAAAACAGACCCTTAATAAAAGAATTTCGTTCCAAAAATCCAACCTTAAAGCCAGTGATCAATCTAATTCTGACGTACAATACAAAATAAAAACTGGGCAGACCCATGACCTGGCAAATACTGTTGTTTTGTTTCCTGAAAAAAACAAAACATTATAGTGCTAGATTAAATTTGGAAACCCTACACATCCTCACCCACCACCCCAAGTTCACAACCACTTAAAGGGACATCCGGCCTGCCTTATAACAGCTACGCGCAGGTGTCCATCCGCGCATTTACAGCTCCAAGGTCGGCTGGGGCGGTTGCTGTGTTCCTCGCAGCGAGAAACAGTAGCTGCTGTCTAGGTTGGCTATGGGAATAGTACACGAAAAAGAATCAAGTTAAAGATTGTGTCGTCACAAACCGGAATGATTCTCGTATTTTAACATCACAATTTATAATTTTCTAGCTAGTGTCTTATAATTTTGGTTCGGTAATCTATTAGAATAAATAATTTTAATTTTTACTGCATTAGTCTTTTAGATTTTTGAGCACAAGGTAATAACTAGCAAACGATTAAAATTAGTACTGCTCACACACAGATAAAACTTCAAGGTCTTTGTAGGTGCGCAAAGCATCATATATACATTCTGGAAGAACGTAATAAAGTTCCCCAATATTCAACAGAAAATATCCTGGACGCAACATTTTAAAACGTATTTTTAGCAAGGGAAAGACTAACGGTAAATAAATAGACCTTTGGGGCCGTACTTGATGAGGAGGATCGAGAAAAATGGCGCTGGGAGATATATCCCTTTAATGCCGGAAAATAAATCAACAGCACCAACTTCGAGTTAAAGACTTTGGCAGCCAGTGCCCAGCCTCTACATATTGCGGCATCGTTTAGGCATCCACATTTCGCTCCTGCTTCATCAGGCACGCGTCGATGCCTAGTGTATCAACTTAAGTACTTTTATTTTAAATTTAATTTTTATATATTTATTGCTTTGCAATTTGTTTGGGTGTTCATTTTAAGCATGGTTGCCGTGTTTTATGAATTTTCTCTTGACTGTGGCATGTGCTACTTAGTTGTTCTAGGACAACCTTCCCGGCGAACCGTAAAGTAGCCGCTATTTTTTTTCCAGTGGTTCGTCTATAGCCCAGCAACAGATAGAATTCAGTTTTCCGTGAATGTTGTCAAAAACCTGAAATAAGCTGGGCCAGTTCCGGTTCAACTTTTTTTTCATACAGAAACATAATTGGCCAAAAAATTTTAGTCAAGGACCTACAATCCTTCATTATATAACAAACTTTGCAATTTTGTCTTGAATTGGGCACCTTGCGATTGAATTGGGCACCTTACCATTAAACAGGGCAGAAAGCCAATCGGATCAGAAGGGTTTAAATAAATACAGATGCAAACCTATTAATGTTGCCTTTTGGACTTGAAATCGAACCCACTACCTTTGAAAACATTTTTAAATCCAAAAGGCAACGTAAATATGTTGCGTCTATATTATTTCTTCCCTGTATGATTTGATCCTTTTATTTTAAAATGAAATTAAAATTGGTCATATTTTAAACACGACGTGTTTTCACGTCTTTCACTGTTGCTAGAATAGTGTTAAATGCCACAAGCAATGGCTTAGATCGGTTGCTTTATTTCTTCCCTCCCCACTCCCCATCCAGAAGAGCAATTTACCAGATTTATAGTGAAGACACCAAGTTAACACCAGCATCCACATCAGCAAAATTTTTGCTTTTATTTTTAAGCGCTTTATGAATGCTATAAATAAAAACACAGAAAAAAACACGAACGTACTACCTACATATTGTAACTTCAGCTTGCTCGCTGCACTGGTACGATGCCAGAGTCCTCAGAGATGAATCAAATAATCACAAGGTGCACAATTGTACACTGCAGAAACGGGGCCACACAGTCTATTGTTTCTCCCAGAGGTTACAATTTCAGGTTGATTTTTTTAATAGGTAGGCACATTTTGCGACTAGGCTCATTCAACTGTAAATCTGCCTTTACTCGGCATGACAGGACTTTCGTAGGCACTTTCAGTTGGTGTACAATTTTCCAGCTAGCATCAATTACCAAATACTTCCTCAACTTGAGCTAAATTTAACTGGGTAAGCTTCAGTTTGACTAAGCATTGAACCCATAACGGCGACCTCATTTTTTGTGATTTTGAACCAAGCCTTATCGTTTAATATTATCAGCAGCAAAACAGGAAACTAAGTTTCTGTGACTAACAATGTACAATGTAGTACATTAGTACTTTACACATTACTACATTGTACAGTAGTGCATTAGTACAGGAGTAAATTAGTGCATTGGCGCAGGAATCTGTCAGTAGAGGTCAACACCTGCATGAGACGGTTAGAGGTGTTTGCCACATCTACAAGGCCTAATTTGGAACTTTTTTTCCCGAGTCAACAATCAAAAGGGACGATTTGGCGTGGCAAGTTTCAGTTTCAACTGTCGATGACTTAGCGCGTATGCAATATTCCTGCGTTACTGGAGTTGTTAGCATTTACTAACATTTTTACACCTTGCAATGATTACCCACAAACTGCTCTTTTTTTTAAATCCCGATAGTTACTAACTTCAGAAACTAGTGTTTATGTATATGTATCTTCAGAAACTACTGCTGGAATAGCCGAACCGAAATTGAGCCGAAACATTATTTATTAGTTCTAATCCCTACTTTTTACCTCGTACTAACAGTTGCACTTTACCAGTAGGTAGTATTTTAATGTGATTCTTTTACGTCTACTATGTGAATTTTTCTTGTAAATGCCTCCTAGTACCCGTAATGTAAAATTTGACTGTTTCAATGGTGCGGATCGTATGGACGTTGTTGGTACGAATGTTTTTGTGAAATGCTTCCATTATTTCGTTTACACTCACTCAACTCACACACTTCCACAAAATTATTTATCAACACATACAAAATGCTTACCATGTTGTTTTGCAGAAGATTCAAGTCATTTCGTTAAAAAAATAAAATCATAGTTTTGTGATATTCTCTAGACGGGTCATCAATTCACAAAACTGTTTTGAATTACTGATTTTAGGGACTCAAAATGAGAAATATCAAAGGCGTTTCTCCTCATGTGCTGGTATATTTCTCCATAATCACACTGTCCGATTCATTCTGAAATAGTATACTTGCATTCTGTGTGCAGTTTGTGGATTTTAGGATCGTTATATAATCAGTAAAACTTGGAAAGGTCATTTGATGGTTTGATTACCAAATATCAAACTTACTAATATGTCGTGAACACTACATAGGGTTTGCACACCATTGGGGAAATAATATGTTTTTGTAGCGTAAAAGTTTTTGAATTGTGTATGCTGAGTACTTGAAAGCACTTAAAAGAGTCCTTAAGTGTTTTCAAGGACTTTCAAGGACTCTGCATGCACAATTCAAGAACTTCTGCACTGAAAAACATCATTTTTCCCCCAAATTCTTTAAGCAGCAAACCTAATGGCAACGTTTTGGTCAGTGCCACCAGGAGTTGTATAAAGGAGCACTTGTAGGTTATGACAAAAGTAGTAATGAAGTGTACAGTGCCACGGCAAATGGCGGAACCAGACAGTGTACCATATTACGATTCAATGGCAAACTGCGGTAATGGCCGCACTACTGATTTGTAGATCCAAAACCGTCAGTCATCGTTCTCAGGGTAGTTTCGGCTTCTTATTCTGCTTTATACGACGATGTTAAGGAAAATTGAAAATAAGCCAACAGCGAAAATCATACACTAGAAATAACGTAGTTCAGTAAGCCACCTTAATGCACTTATGTTTCGTTGGAGTGGTATGACCCAGATTCGAACCAGCTACCCCGTTTTCCCCCAGATCACTTGCATAGCGCCTTAATCGTTATGGCCACATCCTCCTAGCCAGTGGAGGATGTGGCCGTAGCGATTAAGGCGCTATGCATGTGATCTGGGGGCTAACTGGATAGCCGGTTGAAATCTGGGTCATGCCACTCCGACGAAACGTAAGTGCATAAAGGTGGCTTACTGAACTAGGTTATTTCTAGTGTATGATTTTCGCTGTTGGCTAATTTTCAATTTTCCTTAATATTATTTCCAACGATATATGTCTGTTTATTTATTGTACGTCGATGGGCAAGGTAACCTAATGGTTAGCACGACCATTTCATGTGCAAGAGTTCCTGGGCTCGATCCTGACCTCAGCCACCCCTGATATTTTCGGGAAGAGAAGGGCCCTGTGATGCCTCGTGCTCATGTAGACTGTGGCATGTAAAAGATCCTGCGAGTTTCCGATTGGAATTACCTAGCAAAATTGTCCCTCTCGCCTTCTAGTGCCATGGCTTCGGCTGGGAGTGCGGCAAACTGACAGCTTTACAAGACGTAAAAGTACATATTCAGTTTTGGTGAGGCCTTACGGATCGAGATTGTACTCGCAGTTGCCATTCTGATTGCACTATGCATTAAAGTCATTAAACAGCCCATCCAATGGCTGCCTTGACAACTCACTATATTCATCTTGGTTTCGTTTTCCACCATTTAAAAAATAAAACTAAAAAGTGATAGCAGATGACATTAGAAAGAAAGGTAACAGGGTTAAAGTGGCACGATCACTGATTGGAAGTCTGCAGAATCTGGCAACATGTAGTGCTTACCAGTAGTATTTAGCACTTGCTTGCATCAAGCGAAGGAATTCACAACGCCATTTCTTTTAACGAAACAAGCAAGCCACGACCTCCTTAATTATTGAGGGAAAATTCGCTGTGACCTCGTGCTCCTCCATGCTAGCTGTAAAGATTAACAATATCACTACTGCTAGATGGCGCCACGGTAGTTTCGTTCGTTTATCAAGCGGTGATAGTGCCACTTTGAAGGTCTTACTGCAATGATTCAAGATTCTTATAAGATTCTTGGACATCACGAACTGCCTCAACCACCCACAAAAGACGAATGGTTGCAGCAACAGCACTGATATTTAAGCATTAATGTTGTAGACCATTCACCAATCTTATTAGAAGCAGATTTTGTATGAATTTGCATGCAAAACGTGCACACTACAAAATAGTTAGAAATAAGGGGAAATTGACATAAATAAACATCAATTCGAAATTTTAAAGGAATATCAAGAATGTGTCTATGAATGGATTGACGATTTAACCCCCAAATGATTTGTATTTAGAACCAAAATTACGATGTTTTCTTTCTTGTTAATTTTTAGGCAAAATAATGGCTGCATCCCTCCTCTTTTTTCTACCCCCTTAAATCCTGTACCCTAGGTAAAGGGACATTCGTAGACGTACCTTCTTGCCATAGAGTTATTCGTGTTCATATCAGAAAACATATTCCCAACTCTATAGCCTATGTTGATATGGCATACAACGTGGCAGTTTCAATAGACAAGTGGAATGACTGATATCAATCCACCCGTCTATCGAAACTCCCAGATCATATGCCATAGTGACATAGGCTATAGGGTTGGGAGAATATTTTCTGACATGAACACGAATATTGCAATCGACGAATTACAGTTATTGATTCTCAAATTCTCTTGGCTATATTATACAACTCTGGTAAACGTGTAATAACGCTTAATTTTTCGGTATCTAAAACAGTAATATGGTCAATATCTCAAGTCCGTTCAAAACTGATTGATGTGACAGTGAGCAATTCAAAGTATTGGTAAATGCTGAAAATTAGGTAGACGATTGGATTCACATGTTAGAAGTTCAACCATTTTGAACCGTAATTTTACTACATAGTTGCGTGTGACGCGTTTACAGTCGACGGACTATATTACATTAAAGAAATATCCATTACTGGCAAAGATTTAAAGGTTCGTTCATCGCCAAATTAAAATTCCTAGTAGAATTAACTGTCAGTTATTGGATAAAGATTTAAAAACTATTTCATTATTACGAGAATGACATAACTTGGGACAAAAATGAAAATGAATCCTTAGACACTTCAATTTACATGGTAAGAAACGAGATTGGATGACTTAAATTATTTTAGCCCACATTCGACATTCTTCGTTAAAAGTGATACTTGTCTACAGAATTACTTCAAAAAATATGTTTCGTGACGTGTGCAGACATATAAAGGACTCCCATTCTCCCATCCTATTGAGAAATCTATCTGTACACATTTCTGCCCAACTCACATTGTAGCTTACTGTGCGTTTTTCAAGTCAATTTTATTTCAAATTCATCACTACACAACGACTTGCTGCTTTAAAACCTCTCCCACCACCTTGCAATGATACATTCGATGTTTCAACATGAAGGCATCAACATCATAACCTGTAGTGACACCTACTGATGGTGATATGCCTTCCAACTAATGTATGCAGCATCTACCTAGGCTCGTCCCATTCAATCACCGAAAAGAAACGCAGGATGACAACAAAATAGGTGGTGAGCCCCTGTTCCATTTAAGGTGCAACTAGACCTTCGGATCATACAGAATTAGATAGGAGTATGATATTTAATTGTGTCACAACATGCCAGACTGAATTTGAAATAAAAGGATTTTGTATTGGTACTTGGTAGCATAAACTGTTACTTACGATTTAATAAACCTGCTAATAAATACAGTGTAATCGGATTAGTGCGAATGAAAAATGACAGCTGTGAGCGGCAAAACAGAGCCAAAAGGTTTATGTGTAATATGAACCACCACAATTAACACCCGCTGGAAAACTGACCCATCGAGGAAAATTGTGCGAACCTTTTTCCATTTTATTGTCTAGTTGATTGAAAAGATGGTAATTCATAGCCGTGTAGAACTAAGTGATCCATTTTTTGGCCGAGTACTCCACTCAATCTCCATATTTGCTTGCCTATGTATCGAACCTACAACAGCCATCTTCAACCGCAAAAAGCAAAATATTCAGATTTTCAGATTTTAAGTTTAAAAAATATAGTGAAATTTGTAAAAAAAATAAATAAATAAATAGCATAAATTGTGAGGAGTGATTTAAGTCAGTAAATGACACATTATAGGTACAATCCTGCCAATCATTTTATGGTTGGCCAAGCAATTCAGAATACACTCAATTAGTGGCTTTATTAATTTTACACGTAGAAGATCTGTTTTCACCACTTCTCAGATCAGTATCGGTATGTACGGGATTTGGCTGCCTGAAGAACAGTCGAAACTTCTGATAAAGTTTCGTAATGGGGGGATTGAGACTTTATGGCACATCTACAACTGAATCATCAGTACCAACTTCAGCCACAGTCAAGTGGTTACCAGGTTACCACTGCACCACACATTACAGAGATGTTAAACAAACCTCAAAACTAGACGTTATCATAGATCTGTGCTTTCTGCAAAAATTAAAGAACACTGGACAGGAGGACTGAATTATCACGCAATTGACGTGCTATGTCTCACAGAAGATGGAAACGGCGGCAAAGACCATCAAGATGGTGCAATCAACAAGCATGTGATGGACCGTACGTGGTCGGTGACACCAATTGATATTCAGGAGGGATACCCCTCCCCCCCCCCCCCCAAGGAAGCAATAAATAAGTTTGATATGACTGATACATAAATGGGCCAACACCACCTATTCTCGGCGACTGATGTGACAAGCAGAGTGCCATTCCCGGACAATGCCGTTAACTTACTGTCTGCATATTATTGCCATCTAGTTCGTCCCACAAGCCTTGAGAAGCAGCATGCAATCTCAGAAGTAGAGTTGGAATGGTGCCTGAACAAGGCCCTTTTTTGCTGCAGCATCAGCATGCTCGTTCCCAGCTGGATTCCAACATGGCCCGGAATCCAGCAGAAAATAAAAGTTTACCGCTGACCAGGCAAGTGGCAAAACACAGCTTGCATTTGCTGCATCAAGAGGTTCCGAGGGTTGCATGTCGCCATGGAATCACTAACGATGATAAAATCCGTACCATGAAGGTAAAGGTTTCATTCAACAGCCAGAGTGAGTTCCAGAGAGAGAGAGAAAGAGCTCTGCCAAAAACCGAATAGCCTGATGGAAGGTGATAGCAAACAGTCACTCCTTCATGAATTTGTGCCCGTCGTATTCACTGACTTCGACCCATCAGTGAATAGCAAGCGATCCCCTGACGCACAAAGAAAAAAGCTGCCAGAACTCCTATAAGTACATTGCTGGTGGAGTGGAACTTTTTAGGAGGGATGCCAAAAGGAAAGTGAAAATGCCACTTGTGCCACATCAAGGGGGGCCACTGGCATCTCCTCAAGCTTCAATATGTTTGGCATTTCAAAGGTTATCTTCCGACAGGGCTGCTAGATCCTATCACGGAAATCAGCCTTACCAACCCCATGACTGCCTCCCCGCAAGTCTTGTCTAGAAACCACGACCAAGCAGGACTGGATGGCACAGCATGCTATCGCAGCAGATGGGGCAAGGTGGCCTGATGGTTAGCATGACCCTCTCCTGTGCCAGAGATCCCGAGTTCGAGTCTGGGCTCAGCCCCCGTCTTCGAGTCTTTTCTGTCCCTCTCTCCTTCTGGGGCCATGCCTACGGCTGGGAGCACGTCGAAAGCTAAGCTATAGCAGCTGAATGGCTAGCTGCGAATTGCCAAACGTGGCTAAGACTTCAGCACAGAGGCTGACCACTGGAGATCTCTAAGATGACCCAGGCACCAAAGGCCTAAACGATCGACAAACAATGACTGGGCAATACAAGCTTACTGAAGAATTGGATTGATAAAAACTGCAAAAAGGCTGACACTAAGAGTAGATATCCTGAGGCACACCATTCTCTAAATAACACAGGCAGGAAAGAATTCTCCCAGCATGTATGTGATTATTACGGCCCCAGAGGACAGCCAAAAGAAGAGCAAAAAACCTCTCTCACGTCTGATTCAAGGGCATCGGGGTGATCGATGGTTGACCAAAATTGCCGAAAGCTACACTGGTATGTAGATAATAATCCCTGTGACTCCAGCACCCTGATCAACCGCTTACTGACCATCCATTCCATAAGTTTATAGACACAGCCAATCAGAGAGATTGAGCAATAACTGGAAGCAGAAATCGAGTTTTTCCTGATTTTACAATTGGGATAAGCACTGCCATCTTCTACCCGCTGGAATAGGACCCTTCGCCTACACACGGTTTCCTGGCAACCCTAGCAATGCCAGGATATTCCCATGGATGGCTACAGGCAGGTGATAGGTTTAACAGCTGATAGTGAACATCATCAGAACCTACGGAGGAGTCGTGTCTCTTGGCAGAAGCTGAAACATGTTTCTGCCTAATAAACAATAAGTTTTACTCTTCAAGACAGTCAGAATGAAAGTCCATAGAATGAACTTCATGTCTACGTTTAATCTCAAGGAGAACTAGGATCTTAATGAACGTCACTCAATGCTCTCGCAAAGCAGACGTGAGACAATCAGTGGCATTCGTCATGAAAGAGATCCTGGCATTTGCCACCCTTAAGTGTGCCACCGGGGAAGACACATTCTTACCTGAAATTTGGCACATCTTCTTCCACAATTGCTGTGATAATGTGGATCTTGTGATCAACAAAACATAAGCTGACTATGAAGCACGCCTAGCCTCACTGATTGACATACCTGGCATGGGTACAGCAGTGGTTAATGGCCACAAAGTTTTCAATAGTTGGGCTGGTCTTAAATTCATGCAATGCTCGTCTGTGGGCCCGAATTGCCTGCCCACAAGCCAGCATCCACTACGGAACAGACGCCCATTTTGGCTTTGTTGACTTGCATGGGATCGCAGCATGAGCAGCAACAAGGAACACATCAGTGAAATAAATTGCAAATTTATCCACATCAGCAAAGTCCTCCACCACATGCTGAAAGACAGCAGCATGAGCAAGGGCTGATCAGTTAGCTTGTTTAAACACCCATGAGGCAGGCCTGGAGGCCACAGACGCCCTTGCATTGTGGTTAACACAATGGAGAGGTGATTGCTCCCATGTAGATCTGCTGTGACAGCCTGGGTGAAATGAACTGTGATGTCTAGTGAACGAACGAATAAGTCCACAGCCGATAACTACCCGTGACCAGTTTACAGTGTGTCACGGCGCCATTGTTCAAGCTGCAAATGGACCCCCCGCTGCAATCACTCCTCAAGGATCCTCCCTTTGTTGTTGGCATTAGGTCTTCACCACTGGACCTGGTGGCTGTTAAAGTAGCCCAACAAGAGGAAGGAGGACAGGAGGCTAGTACACCAGGTCTCTAGGTCTCTAACCCCAAAGACCTCATCCAGTGTTAAATAAGCAAACAGAACATAATATTCAGTTGGAACGAATCTCGAATTGCTACCCCCTGAAATTTAGTACACAGAGAAACAGTGGCATACGACTAGGAGTGGTGAACCAGCATGCAACTTCACCATGCACAGACATCACAGGGTGAGCGACTCAGCATCCAGACAGTAGATAGAGTATCCATGAACAACCTGATTATCTGACACTTTAAAGCAAGTCTCCTGTAGGCAGCAGCACAGAGGCAAAAGTAGCCACAGCTCTTCGGCATGGGTACAATAACCTTGACAATTCCACTGACAATTCCATATGGGCGGGCTAACTATTTAAGTTTCTCTTCACTTTCCCTTTGGGCAACTCAAACGCATCTGAAGATTCACTCGAATCCAAAGATGGGGTGAGATCCACGACGAAGTTGTCCTCAGAAAGAAGGGATAACTCCAGAGTATGAGAGAAGGAAATCTCTTCCGGCTCCGTGGGCAAAGGAGGATCAAGTTGTTGAAGGGATTCAGTGGTCCTCTTAATCGAATGGTGGTATAGGGACTGTTTTACTACCTGATCTGGTTGTGACTTCTTCACAGGCAGAGTTGAAACTTTACCGACGGTAACCTTCTTTGGAAACCTTCTTAGGTGAGCTATTGTAGGCACAGGTTTTCCTGATGCTTTCCTCGGTTTAGTAGCAGTAGTGGTAGCAAAGTCATAGCAGGAATGGTATCAGGAGCAGTACCATGCTGAGTGAGCATCAATGGTAAGGTAGCTATTGTCTCCATTCAAGACCATACAATTTCATTCAATGACGGATGATGCTAGGTAAGTAGAATGAGCGGCATCTGGCTCAAACATCACTATGGAAACATTGCATGACAAAAACATAGCAGACAAAATATCGCACGGAATTACATTGTGGATACATCACAAACAATAACATCTGTGGACGAAACGTAGCATGGATGAAACATGGACGAAACATTGCAAATAAAAAAATTATTACTACTTAAAAATATTGCATCAACAACTAGTTGACTTGTCTTTCCTTGTCTCTCTTACATTTCCACCCATCTCTACAGTTGAAGTGAGAAGTTTTAAAACACTTTTTAACATATGAATTTGATCTGTAAGTCGATGGCATTCTCTCCTGCCACCCACCCTACCAACTAGTAGCCGGATTGCTGCCATGGCCCTTAAATCAGCCCAAGCCAAAAAGGTGAACAAATATTGGTTCATGAAGGGTATTTCAACATCAAAGAGTGTGATGGCATGAAAGTAATTTGGAGGTGTATTAATTACGCAACTATAACTAAATATCACGTTCGGTGCCACATAATCGGGTTTTGATGTTGTCTATTTCAACAATAAGCACAACTACGAGCCCGATGCTGCCACTCAGAAAGCCAAGGACGTCATGAACACTATAAAAGTGCATGCAGCCGAATCAACAGATACGCCAAGTCCATCATGGCAGTCATTATTCTGGAGCTTTGGTTGCTGTGCAAGTCGAGCTTCCAGCCAAAGAAAGGATAAAATGAACAGTTTACCGCACAAAAAATGCAGCTCAAGCGACTCTCTGTGTACCTCATAATTTGTGTGAGTAACTGATCGAAGAGCCATTCTCAAAATAAAAGTGGACAGATTTCGTTCTATTTGATAATGGGCCAAGCGATGATACGGTCATAATCTTCGTCACCTTTGCTACTTCTTGTCACTGGTTTGCTGATGCGCCGACGGAACCTTTAAACCAACATCAAAACCCATTGAGCATGTGTTCACAATTCACGGTGTTCTCCACAAGCACACAATCTCATCTATGCATTGTTACCAAAGAAATAAGAAGACACCTACAGGTGTATGCTACAAACACTGAAGAACTTACGTCCAACAGTTGTGTCAATGTCAGTCCTGATCGACTTCGAGAAGGCTACCAAAAAGCAAATGCTGTTAAGTTCGAAGGTATCAATGTACGTGGCTGCTTTTCACTTTGTAGGCACATAACTGGACATGCCCATGCTAAATATATTGACAGGTATAACCCGCATTTCTCTTTGTGGGTTCGTCATTTAGCAGTGCTGGCTCATCGGGTTACTGAATCCTACGTTCGACTTATGGCTACAACAGTTTTTGAAGAAAGCAAAGACCTTCTTAGTCCTCTGGTGGATTGAAAGTAGCTGGGTTGGGAGGTTGACCCAAGCTGATAGGAGGTGTGCCCAAAACTTCAGATTGTAAAGTGGAACTGTTATGAAAACACGATACATGGCTTGCCAAGAATGAACAATGCCATTGAACGTTGGCATCAGGGATTCCAGGCATTGCTTTCATGTGATCATCCATCAATTTGTAAAGTCATAAATGTGCTGAAGCTGGAGCCGGGAAAAAACGAAGTGGAACTTGAGTAAGAAATCCCTGGAATCCCACCAGCAGCCCTTTGTCATTAACACAAACACAGCACTGAACAAATAACCTGAATCATGGAAGATTATGACAACCGTGATCTTATTGAATATATACGTGGAATCGCCCACAACTTCCATCCTCAACTCTAGAGACAGGATGAAAATACAAGAGAGACAAGAAAAGACAAGTCGACTAGTTGTTGATGCAATATTTCTAGTGGTAATAAATTGTTTACTATGTTAATTAAAAAACGATGTTTCGTCCATGATGCTTCATTCTTGCTATGTTTCATCCAGAATGATGTTGTTCAATATGTTATATCTGCAATATAATTTCTGTGCTATGTTTTGACCGTGCGATGTTTTGACCACGCGATATTTTGTCAGCTATGTATTGTATATGTCAGCTATGCACTCAGGACAGTGAAAAAACCTGAGCTCAGTGCGGAAAAAATAATAAGAATATGTTTTTTTGGCTCCAGATAAAGCGCAAAATGGATATGCAAGAGTCCAGCGGGGACCACTAATGGCATACCAAGATTTTGCAAATTCAAAAACTTAAAATCCTCCTCTTAAAATCTGCTAAATCAGCAGACTCACGAACCAGGTCAGGTGGTACACTGCTAACCTGTGCAAAAGATCGAGTTAGCACTCATGCTGATAGTTTTACTTTCTTCCGTGCCTCGGAGTAGGAAAGCCCGCCGGTTATAATGGTTTTAGAAGAGAAATTTGCGATTTTGTCCCTGACAAGTCAATCTTATTATAAGACGACCTCACGCACATTTAACCTAAACTAATCAAACGGATTGTTTGATCGAATCGTCACATCATAAAAATATTATTCAAATATGCATAGTACACAATTTGTGCGAAATAATTTATGCACAGTCTCTTTAAACACACATTACTGCTGTTATGTAATAATTGCCACTACATGAGTCAGATTAAAACTTTGTAACTTAGGTAGGAATGGGTTTCAAATTCCTTCTTAGCTTATTTGAGGAGTCAACAACGACACTTTTCTGTCATTTGTTCATCGACTGCAGGTCAGTACACCCAATGATATAAGATTTGGAACTGTTTTTTTTAAGTACCAATAACCATGTTTGTAGCGACTAAGTCATATCGCGTCAGCACATTAAAAACTATTTCCCAGTCTTCAGTCTATTAGCCATAAAAGTATAAAACCACCCGTTCAAGTCTTTGTTAGCCTGCAGTAATTTAGAGGATGTCATTGCTTATGTGCCTAAATATTTTAAAGGGAGACATTCCGTTAACTTTGTCTCAGAAGTAGAAACTTAGAAGATATAAGAAAATACTGCTAGCTGCATCGAAAAAAATATATATCTAAACTACAGTCAGGCGATTTTTTTTCCATTGTTAATTCACGATCCTCAAATCAGTTCAGTGAGAGGATTGTTTGGCGGTAACAAACAATAATTTGCAGTTAGTTTCTTTGACTACGCAACCAGCAGTGCATGTTGACGTACAGTAAAGGTGATGTGCTCAGTAAATCTGTCTATTCTCAACCTTTATCCTACTTAGGTATGGGTATGAGAGAAGTGCCCTCCAACAACCAAACAGCGTATTACAAAAAAGCCAAGTTGTACACACAAACTCTAAACGTTAGCTAGACAGAAAAATGTCGAGAAGCCATTAAAACAGTTAATGACATCATTAATGACCACATCTGTTATGAGCACGGCACCAGCAATGGCAGTCCAACTTGCGGGGTTGCAAATACCGCCGGGGGGGGGGGGTCTTGTCATGCCATCTGCGACTACCATGTACAGTGATGAAGGCACAACCATCATAACTTAACTTCAGATAATAATTCTGCAATTCATTACACCTACTCATCATCCTAAACCACGTCAATTCTTTGAACTCCCAAAAATGCCAAGGAACAATATGGAAAGTAGTAATGTTAAATTTGACGAATATGGCCCATCGGGGGTGCGGTATTGCACCGACACGGAGTTACGTCAACTCCGGAATTTTCTTAAATTCTGACCCCTGTGTTGGGCCCGGGATTACAGCTACTCTGGATTCGTGATTTGCTTTAAAAGTGTCTGAAACAATCCGGAATTGTG
>JAHWFP010159025.1:5732-16219 GCA_023313725.1 Lithobius niger | reverse complement strand
TGAGAACAGAGCACGTGACGTTTTGCACCCTCAACGTAGACGTCATATAGAAACAGTATAAAATCAACGAAAGGCGGCACATGCACGTTTATTGCTTTAAATATCTCCCAGACTATATTTAAAGTATAAACTACCATCTTTGAACGCGTAGGCCTACATATCGTTAACAATTGATTCCTTGTTTAAAAAGTTTGCTGAAATTATACCAAAAACGAATGTTCTATGTCCATAAAAGTCAAAATTGCAGTCCAACAATTATAAGCAGTTACAGTCACAAGTCATGGATGAAGCTGTGATACTCATTACGATTATGCGAAGCAGTATCAAGAATTCCTGTTGAATGAAATTGATAATGATGATGTTGGTTTTTCACCCCAGTTGTGGTGCAAAGGGAGACATCAGGGCCACTGACGCTGATCCCAAAGGTAAACTTACTTGGAATTAAATCAGTGATATATTGGTATGATGATCTCCTCAGAAAGACTTAGCACGCCTTAGCACACTTAGCACTTCGCACGCTACAGGTGCAGAGATGACTTTTTAGAGCAACGTAGTAGGCCGTGATGGCAAACATGGTGGTAGACAAATAAAGAAGTCTAAAAATGACAGAACAGGAAGTATATGCCGTGCCTAATTTATTTTCTCTCTTGTTAGCTGTGTTTTGTTTGGCCTACATTTTGGTGTTTTAGACGACTGTAGTACCTGACGGAAGAGGGGAAGTTACATTGTTATTTTTATAAGTCTGATTATAATTTACGTTCAGAGGGAAACTGAACAAAAGTCGAATATTACGAATTATTTGTTCGTCTGTGTTGCATTAGCAATTCGAAGCCCAATACATCGTTCGGTGATATTCGGTATATAATTAACAAGCTAATTCATACCTTTTAAACACCGTAAAATTTTTACGCAAAAAAAAACATTGATTTTTTCAAAGCCTAACGTTAGAGACTGTAGAATTTTTACTGGACTTATCTTTTCCTCCCGAATATAAAGACTTTTTATGAAACAAGCATTTAGCTTTGAAATTCGCGATGTATGGGCACGGTACTATCAAGAATTTATAGGGTTTGGGAGGAGAATTTGTAACTCTAAAAAGTTCTCATTGAAACACGTTAGATTCGCCCGTATTAATTCAGTCAGAGTTTTCAGAGGGCGCCACGTGTTCCATCTGTAATTTTTGCTCATTGTTCAGCCCAAATCTAAAGTAAACTAAATTACAACTAAGCTAGGCTAAATAATAATTAAATACAAGCTAGTTTCGTTTAGTTTAGTTTAATTTTAGGCTAAAAACTGAGTAGAAATTCTCACGTAAAACTCATGGCGCCCTCTATAAATTAATACTGAACTAATGCGAATGTATCTAAGACGTTTCATTATGGGTCTCGAGTCACAAATTCTCTTCCTTAACCCCATAAATTCTTGGTACTATTAATTGAAAAAAAAAACTTATTAAAAGTAAATTATGTCCCGACTAGTATTCAAACTTGGGATTAGTGTTTAATTTTATTTTATGAGTAGTCCTATATCCTTTCCGTATTGCAGAGTAATAATTTTGCAATGATAATTAAAATTATTAAAACGTACTGACTAGATTAAAACTTCAATGGAGTTCAGGTACTTCAGCTCGTGCGTGAATTCCGTTTTGTTTTTAATTTAGTCAGCACATTTTGATAATTTTAATAATCATTGCAGAACTATTACCCAAAACATTATTTTTTTAAGTGTACATAAATTTAGTTTATTTCTTTAGTCGTATTGTGAAATTGTAGTTTTTATGTTAAATATGCCGCTGTAAAGCATTTTAAAACTACAGTAGTTTGATGATCAAAGTATAGAATTGTGCTATGTGAGGTTTGACATGTTAGCACATATGCCGTAAATAGTACATATTCTACGCACTTTCACTGAATAAGTTACTATTACTATTAATTTTTAATCTTCTTCAGTTATTTTACTATTTTTAAATGGATATTTTCTGCTCTTGATGAATGCTGTTGTCTGTAATAGTCATGATTGTATTTTTTTTACTTCTGCTGTCGAGGCTTTTTTGTTTGTTGATGGTCCGGTATTGGGCTGCTGCCATGTGGTAGCAAGAGTATCACAAGAAGTGTAGGTTGGTTTATTGTGTTCATGTTTGAGGCCAGGCTGGTGTTAGCTTGTATTATTTGGTGGATTGTTAATGTTAGTTAATTGGTGTGGTTGTTTTTGTTGGCTGAGGAACAAATGTTGAAGAAATTAGAATATGGATAATTTTCAAATAAAACTACCAGTGTAAAGATATATCGGCAGTAATATGTTGTACTCTGAACAGTTAAAAATTATAAAAGTCATAACTTCAGGCATTTTTTACCAAATCGGTTGTGGGATTTTGACATATTTTACTGTTTGCCATACTCTTTCTTTGAACATGCCAGAGGAAAAAGAAACAGCTTCAAGTGTAGCAGTCACTCCAACACGGAAAACGTGTAAACAAGAAAAAAATCTTTGAAGTTCAAACTTTATTGCCGAGCAGCACAATAGTTAAACAATAGTTAAAGCCTTGACTTTATGCAAGTTACATCTAAAGCTGCTCACAACCATTTCTTATTATAACTATTTTCGTTTTGTTGGGGTGGTGGCCATGGCGAATCTTGTTAAGCAGCTATTTCGGGTGACCCTCTGAAACCGAAACATATTGTATACATGAATAAGTAAATTGCACACCTTTTTTTAATATTGTACATTAATAATATGTTATTATTATTGCACCTGTCATCTCTTCTTTCACGATATTATTGTGATATTTTAAATAAATGCATGTATGGAAATAGTTTTAATACTAGAGTGCAGTAACCCAATTTACCTCTATGCAATTTCCCTTCATTAGAATGCGTGACATTTGGTAACGGTGCACCTTGTGCCTAATTCCAAACACAGACAAGGTGCACCGCGGTGTACCTGGCTGATACCCAGTGGTGCAGATGGTGGTATAGCTATGACTTCGTCAGTGGGTCGAGGCGGGTCACTGGATTATTCCAAGTCAGTGAGTCTCCGGTAAGTCGGTCATATCTAGTAACTGAGTCACAGGATGAAAAAATTGATGTAGTTAATTACCAAGGAAAGTAGTTACCGAGGTAATCCATAGACCCTTGACCAATTTCACCACTGGTTCGAACTGATGAACCAGTCTTTTCAAAATCACTGCCCTACTACGTTTAACGATGAATGTAACGAATACTAAAAAAAAATAAAAAATTTCATTCTTTAAATGGACTGTTTATTCGGTAGTAAACAGGTGATGGGGAGCGGCACAGTTAGCGTGAAGCCATGGGCCTTAAGCAAACCTGGCATTATACCGTAAATCCACTATTAAAATATCGAGGGCCGTAACAAAGTATAAATTCTTTTTCGAATCTTTCCTATATCTATGGAGGGGCCTTTAGGTCTAACTCCATCGCGAAAAATTCGGCGTTTATGCGATTATTCACATACTTGATCTGGCTTCGATCTAGCGTTAATGCAATGCCTCTTTATTCTCATTTGTTCAAGAATTTAAGTTTACTAGTTTACTAACTGGTTTACTTAGTTTGTTTAGTTTTCTTAAGTGTGAAGATTTAGTTAATGTCGGTGCAGAAAAAAACAGGATTTAAGAAGATAAAACATTGAGTTCCTTGAATGTAAGACGCTTTTATTCAACTCCTAGCAGAAAAATTGCGATCAAAAATGATTTAAGGTCAGAAAACGTGAAATAACCCAGTTAAAGGTGTAACAAGGTAATTTCACTATTTCAGACCTTAAAACATTTTCGGAGGGTTGGCCGTAGCTTTGGCAAGGCTGTTAATGGGCGTTTTGTGGTACTTTTTTTCCAGCGTGGTGCCGTTGTTAGCTGTACTGTTCGGCAGAATATTTACGTAAGCATTACTAACCCGCTATTCAATAGCCTATTGAACGGCAGTTGTATTGATTGCAACAACGCTCTGTTTTGGCTGTCTGTACGGTTTAATACAATCACTACGTGCGTAACCATAAACTTAGTCCCAATTTGATGATGGAAGCGTACATTAAAATGCAATTTCAAAACAGCATGTTGAGTTATTTAAAAAAGTTCTGATTGGCCTATATACTCAGCCAAAAACAACTTCAAACAAAATATGAAAATACGCGTTTTGCACTACAGGCCATAAAAGCCATAGTAGGCGCCCATACATCATAAGAGTAGCCCAGTGGTGCGACCGGCTGCCTGCCTGCCTAACGCTCCCAGGATGCCACGCGAAAATTGGTAAATAATGACGCATAGTGTGCGACACGTGGGGAGGAAGGCAGGTGAGGGAGGGAGGGCGGGGTAGGTTTGGATGCTAAGTAGAAGTACTGCGCCGTAGGTTTTAGAATATGCGAAGGGGACTGGCTGGCCAATCGGCACTCCCAGGATGCCATGCGAGAAGTTAATGGGGGGGGGGGACGGATTGGAGGCGAAAGTGCGATGCACATACGGGATGAAGGAGAGGGGAAAGATTCTCCGTATGATTCGTTTGGGGAAGAGGATGGAAATCTAATTGAGATAGTAGTATTTCGCAGCGAATGCGTGGTAGTAAATGGAATAAGTTGGTTATTTATAGGTGTGTATATTACGTTTGATAAGGCTTTCGGGGGGGGGGGGAGGTGTGCAGGGAGGATCAGAGATAGAAAAAGACAAAATCGGGTGAACAGAACGGCGTAATTCACGCTTCTTTAGACGGGTCGTCTTCTAGTATAAACACTTTCAAGGTGTCCGACATCACATATCAGCGTCATTATGACATAAAGTTAAAAGATAATACATAAAATCTGCATGGCATCCCAGATCAAAGCCGGGTTTGTGAGCTATAACGTAGCGCATGCAGTTAGCTTTACTTCTTACAAAGTCTTTGCCATGTTTGGTACAAAGTTACTTAAATTCACAACCAACCTTATATATTTTACCAGTGAATTGGAGTGCCTTTCCTCCCTGTATTCTCTACCGCTCTTCACAACCCGAAACATTGCTAAGTTTTATAGAAGTAATTCTACAAATTTTTCGGCTGACCTATATCATTACGCAAAAGACAGGTTATTGGTTTCTGAATTTGTAGTACTTAAGTTGGTCTATTTTGCTGTAATCCGTCACATGCTGAAACAGAACTTTACGAAAGTCCAACTGTCGATGTCCTAAGTGAATTCTTTATAACCTCCTGTCAAGATTGTAGGGTATTGCGATAGTACTCAGTAAATACAGTTTAACCTAAAGGTAAAAAAAATAATATTTACTTAGTGTTTTTGTAGAAATCGTCGAAGATTGTGCCATCCAGATGTTCGCTTGTATCTAACTCTATTGATTCGGGGACGGAGACTGCGGAGATGGCGGCCAATAACAGGAACCCGATGATAAATGTCAAAAAAATCAAATTCTTCATCTTTGCAGAAAAGTTATTGGAAATTTATTGCACTAAAACAGCTAGAAATTGAAAATGAAAATACATAAATTAGACAATTGCTACAACAATCTCTTCTAATAAGGAGAGGATAGGATGATTTGTATAATCTATATATATAATAAAAGCGGTATAACGGAACTAGAAGAAGAGGAGTTGAAGAGGAGGAAGTGACGTAGTCAGGGAGCAGTTGTAAAAAAAAAGCGTGGACGTTTTGCCAACTTCTGTTTCTCATGTGGACTTCGTTGTTAACACGTCATTAAATACTTTTCTATGCTTGTTGCTACTCTGTTAACCCTCGTTGAATAGATACAGGGTGCTCCAAAATTAAAGGATACACATTTTCGATAGCAACACTAACTTCAATTATAATAAAATGGTATAGTTTTAGGCCAACTTGAAGGTTGTTAATTGACATGTAATAAGAAAGAGTGGTAGAGCACGAGGGAACAATTTTTACATTAGTATGTATATGCGGCAGTGACACAATGTTGTATTATTGTATATAACTCTATGCTGGAGCCAATAATTGGGATAGCTGCAAGGGTCACTGGAGGGCGAAAAGAAGGGCGTCTTACTGAAGACAATCCTGTTAAGAGCGGATTTCTTAGGCCTATAATGCGCGATTTTTGTTGATTTGTTGGCAGTTACTGACAGTTTTAAGCAAGTGGAATCTTTATTTTCCAATTCCAACCTAGCAGCATAAGGGATTGGAGGAAATAACGTTACTTTAAGCCTATGAAATCCGCTCTCAAAGCACTGCCATGACTAGAAGTGCCGTTGTTTAACCCTCCGTTTCAATCTAGTGCCCCCTGCAGCTATCTCTCTTGTAGCCAATATGACGTCACATGACGCTGCTCTATACGAGTATAGTAATAATATCCCTAATAAGATCCCACACCACATTTTGTGGTTAGAATCAAATAGGCACCGTGCAGCATGTCATCAACAACAATAGGTGCAATATGCTAACAATAGCAAATCCCTAATAGGTCATCTCAAACTATATTACCTTTTATTATAGTCTACTATTAAACAATTTAGTATAGTCGGGAGTCGGGTGGCTTAGGGCCCGAAATTGAGGAAATCTTTCACTTTGTGTGAAAAGCATGAAAGTTGGTATGGTTGCACAGGAAGAGCAACTGGAAAAAAAACAGTTGTGATCGCAAGTTCAAAATCCAGCCTGAGGAGGGAGGGGGGGGGGGAGTGATTCACACCCTTCCCTTAAAAAACACGTTTTTTTTCGGCTGTAACTCTTTATTCATCAACAAATCAAAAACATAATCTGAAGCAAAAACGTTAGGCACAAAATCTTAGACAGAAAAGGTGGTATACATTCTTTAGGTAAAAGCAACCATTGAGCTCCAAAATCATATTTCAAGTTTACCACCCTTAATTTGCACGAGCGCTCCTTTGTTCAGTTGTTATAGTGACCCTTCGTTTCATAGTGCTCTTGCGAGCTGTCTGATAGCCCGAAATGGACATGCTTAGGTTATTCTGAAAGATGGGGATCCATTAATTCTAACCAAAATTGTTTAGCTCAGGTAGGGACCATCATACACCTATATTTAAAGGTGAAGTGGTAACAGCGCAGTGGGGAAAAGATATGGTGAATTGCGATTTCAAAGTGCTCTTTCAAACTCTCGAATAGGCCTAATTGAACAAGCTAAGGATGTTCTAAAAAGTGGATATCTGTTCTTTTCATCAATCCTAACCACAATTGTTCAGCTTAGATATGGGCTATTCTACCCTTCTTTAAAGCTGAAGTGATAATGGCATACCGACGAAAGCGTGTATTGATTTTCGATTTAAAAGTGCTCTTGCAAAAATGGACACGATTAGCCTATTATGAAATGTGGGATCTTTTCTCGCCATCAATCTTAACCAAAATTGTTTAGCTCATATAGGGACCATCCTATGCCCGTTTAAAGGTGCAGTAGTAATGGGTGTAGCGGTTATTTTCTATTTCAAAATGTTCTTGTAATGATCGTATTTGCATTTGTATCTAAGCTAAACAGTTTTGGATAAGATTGATGGAAATAATCGATCCCCACCTTCCAGAATATCCTAAGCATGAGAAATTCGGTTTATTAGACAGCTTACAAAATCACTGAAATCGAAAATCACTATATGCATACACCATACACCGTTGCGCTATTACCACTTCACCTTTAAAAAAGGAAAGGACAGTCCCTATCTAAGCTAAACAATTTTGGTTAGGATTGATGGAAAGAATAGATCCCTATCTTTTAGAATATACTAAGCATGTCCATTTCGGCTCGCAACAGCATTTTGAAACAAAGGGTCACCATAACAACCCATTGAACAAAGGAACGCTCGTGCAAATTAAGGGTGGTAAACTTGAAATACGATTTTGGGGTTCAATGGTTGCTTTTGCCTAGAAGTTGTAGAACATTACGTCACATTATGCTTTAGATTTGTTGACGGTTAAGGAGTTACAGCCAAGAAAGGGACAATAAATAGATACGACGAATGCATTATAAATGTCCAATCTCAGTTACACAATCCTATTCTTTTTGTACCCAGGAATATACTAAATGCGTATCGCCAAGGTGGCAACAAGTGGAATTCTATTCCTTGGAATGTAAACAACAACTTCCAAGTGGAAAACATAAGTTGGCAAATTGTGCATAGTAGCCCTGAATTTCCTACAACTGCTCCTTAACTAACGTGAAGGGTATTGTTGTCGATTCCATGTAACAATTTCTTTTTGCTAGGTAGCAATGCATAAGGCCGAGAACATTCATTCTTTGCACGGTGGCAAAGACAAAGGACGAGCGCGTTTGGCAGCATGAACGGTATTGCCGATGCTCTGTAACAATCAGTAACAAGCTAAATATTATGGCACATTATTTTATTCTACGTTTTAAAATTAGTGTATTTCATCAATTCAGTAGGCCTGATGGTTAGGATGTCAGCCTACTAATCTAAAGTTTACGAGTTGGAATTCCTTCCAAGCAGTGTAAATCTAACACCAGGCAGGTATAGCTCAAGTGTTAATGATAAACATTATTTTCGTATTAAGGTTATAGAAATATTGAATTTAGGTTTTCAGTTAAGTAAGTAATTTTTATTTTTCTCAAAGAAGAAAGACGTCACTGACCACCTCCCGCATCCTCTACACGTAACCCCTCGGATGAAATGGACCATACAAGGGCTTGGATAAGTAACGCACTGGGATGTGTAATTTCGTGGCAAACTATCGCTCAATTCACAAATTGTGTTGTATGAATAAAGGGGAAGTAATTTTCACTGTCAAAGTAATATACATATGTGGAAGGATTTAGTAAAATCAGCTAATCGCTTGGTTCCTAATGCGTTAAAAATTGTTCCCCATAATAAAACTATCGACATTGCCAGGAGAAATTTGGGTAAAGAAACTGATCTCATCCAACCAAACGGCTTTTCGACAAACAGCAATGGTAGTGCAAAATGAATCAAATTAAGTGTAAATTAAGTCTTAATGATATACATCAGCTTCGCTTCGTGGTGTGACGATATAAAAATATTGAATTTATGCGTTCAAGAAGTTAGTAATTTTTATTATTCAGACAGTACTGTCCTGGAATGCCCATGCAAAAAGGCACTGAGTAATTTCACGGGAGCCAGCTAAACCAGTATAAATTTGACCAAGCACTGCAAGCTATATCTGTTGATTTAGACAGTACTGTCTTATGTTGCCTACGGATACAAAATGTCCCGGATACGTAATGTTCTGGGATTCGTAGTTTCGTGGGAACCAGCAAGACCGGCGGAATTTTACGCCGGGTAACTTTAGTGGCAGGCTATATGCCCATAAAAGACAGACAGGGAGATCAACATGTAAACAGACACTGTCACAAGTCCTGGACGCAACTGTTGAAGTGCAATATTCATTACGATCATGCGAAGCAGTAGCAAGAATTCCTGTTGGATGAACTTAGCACGCTAACAAGCACAGAGATGACTTTTTAGTGCAAATCTATACGTCTTGTTGGCAAACATGGTCGAAGACAAAAACAGAAAGTCAAAAAATGACAGAATAGGAGGTATGCTGCGCTTAAGTTATTTTCGCGCTTGTTAGCTGGTTTTATTTTGTCTGCATCTTCGTTTTTTAGATGGTAGAAGTATTAAATCCCGTTTTCTAGTTAGGATGAACGACGCGATCGGATACTGGTTACAGCTGCTGCAAGGATCAAATAATATGATTGTAGGTAATAAACTGAAAACGTTACAATGGTGTTCAAATAATTGTAAACGGAATGATTGTAGGCAATAACGTTATAATGCTATTCAAATAATTGTTAACGGAATGATTGTAGGCAATAAACTGAAAACGTTACAATGCTGTTCAAATAATTGTAAACGGAATGATTGTAGGCAATAAACTGAAAACGTTACAATGCTGTTCAAATAACTGTAAACGGAATGACTGTAGCCAATAAACTAAAAACGCACGCCAGCATCAAAACGACAAAGTTTAACAACCGTAAGGAAAATTATGGCTTCAATGACCAGAATTCGTGTATCCAGAAAGAAATGACAAATCTTCAACCATTCCTCTTATACGAAACAGCATTTAACGCTAGCTCTACTCAGAATCCATTAACAAAACAAAAAATAACAACATACACGAACCCACGGAGTCTGGAGGGCCGGGTCAGGGTCGCGCTGAGTAACACCGGGTCAAGCCAGATCACGCTTAATGACGCATTTACTACTGGCGAAAGGTTAAATATTGAAAACGCTGTTTAAGTATTGAAAACATTCTGCCTCTCCCAGAAAAAAAAATGACAAAACCGTGGGCTAACGGTTTCGACTTTGTTGTACAAAGGCGTTATTGATTTATTTCCGGGGGAAATATTCATATGTAAGTGCCCCGGGCCAGGGGATACGCTGATTAAGTGAGCGGAGCGAACGAAAAGCAGAGTTAATAGCGAGTGTGCATAAAAGACGCAGACGGTATGAAGGTCTTCCGCGACAAACACATGAGAGAAAACCTTCCCCATGATGCAAACGGTGCATCAAACATCAGAGGACTACAGATTGTATATATAT
>JAHWFP010158895.1:0-12771 GCA_023313725.1 Lithobius niger | reverse complement strand
ACAAAATCGGTAGGTTTAATAGTATCAAAGGAAAATGTAAAGGAAAAATGAAAATAGGCCATCAGCGAATATCATACACAAGCTTAATAATAATAATAATAATAATAATAATAGATTTTGCCCTAAGGACAAGGAGACAGACGGATACAAGATCGCTAACGCCGTTCCCGGTAGGGGTGTGGTTAATAGGTTCGTTTGATAAATTTGGTAAGGGGTTGTTTAACGACTAATCGTTGAAAGGCCGACACAGAGGGGGCGGACACCGTCTCCTCAATAAGCCAGTAATAGCTCAGTAATACAATAAGCCACTTACGTTTTATTCAAATGACGTGAACCAGAATCGAACTGGCAAACAGTCCATCACCAAATACTGTAACCGCCATACCAATTTCTCCGATACGGCTTCGTGTCCACTGGTTTATTGGTGTAAGTTTAATTGCATATCAGGTGGAAAAGTGGCGGCCATGTTGCTACAGGTGGTATGGCAGTAATCTAGTAATGATCTGGTTCGCCGGTTCGAATCCATGTCACGCCACTTGAATGAGACGTAAATGAATAAAAGTGACTTACTGCACTAAGATATTCTAGTTTATAATTTTAGTTGACGATTTATTTCCAATTTACATCGATTTATGACTATTTTTTATGAGTATGTGAGTAGGCAATGTAGCATAATTAGTGATATCATGTCATCTGATATGTTAGCAATTACGTTCTATGTAAGAAGATTTACCCTTACTGACTGATCTCCTTGCTTTGACAATAAAATTGGCAAAGTCGCATCACTTTATTCTTGGATTAAAAAGAAATTTTGAATAGAGTTAGACTAATCCTCTCATTCTGGTTCCTTCATCAACTTTGTAGTAATCTCGGTCCAAAGTGAATTAGGATCTGACACTTTCCTAAATCTGGGTGGAAGATCTTCATCCACAATCCACATTATCGTTCTTGACAATTGTCTATTCTTTTGTGCATATTCTTGTTTAGTTATTACATAGATTTCAGTTGTTGCACCGTAGTGGTACCATCTCTAAATTCCCACAGGCCTTTTTAGTACAATTTATGTAGCAGTGGAACACTGATCAATATTTCTTTACCACGTATACGCATGCCAAACACTTGATCAATGGTGATCATCTCAGATCTTGTATTCAAACTCATATTGAAAAGGATACATTTACTGTGATAAAAATAAATCAGATTGATTGTGTTCCCATTTTGCCTTCTCTTTTAGAAAATTGCATTAGGCGTGATAAAGTGTTGTATTGTATTGTGGGCTAATCACGTTAAATGGTTCTGTCCTCATTTTGAAATTAAATTGTGCTACAAACCAAAAATTATTAGGTTTGCATAGACACCTGAAACCTATTTAATCATTAAAGTAAAGTACGTTATGTTTGAAAAAAGGCATGTTATCTTCTTAATGTACCTTTTTCACACTAGAAGGTATAGAAATAGCCATTGTACCATTAGTGTTATTATAGCATTAATGTTATTATTATATACTACAACCTCCATACATGTTTTCTCGTAATGCAAGCAAAGTATGATATACATTTTATTGGTGTTTTTAATAAGTGAACTGTATAAAAATCCATAATACCGTAATTAGAATTTTTACCACATTGTCTCCCACTTCACAGTAGTGCATTTAGTCAGTATAATATTATGAAGACTGTGAATCATCGAGAAGCTTCCATTTTACTTATATTAGCTTTTAGTTTTTACTTTCGCGATTTTCTTGTCTATTAACCTAGGTAAGTTTTGTGTGATATTAATTTTGATGATAATTTAATTAGTTTTGATTTGTGAAAATCATTCCGATAAAAAAAACCCTTTCAGAATGCATAACAGAAAAAAAAAATATTAATCACTTTGATACAGTATTTTATCGCTCGCATTGAGTTCAGTTTTACAGACAATAGCAAAGACAGGCTAACTTAACAGGCTGTAAAAGGTAGCAACACAAATAATTATTTACATGGAATAGTAAAACATTTTCACTTGCTCCTGAACTGAATCATAGCCTCTAACCATAGTTTTAATTAATGAGTTACTCTATATGCAACTTGTACACATAGAAATGGAAACTTTCATGGCGACTGGCTGACATGTTCATTGCTTCTTTCAGCTCACTGAACAAACGAAACTTTGGGTCAGTCAAAATTTCATGTTATAATTTCTCTTCCTCATGTTTGGACATGTTTTAAAACTAATGCTATGCAAATCATGTTTAGAGTAATGTCCTTCATGGTTTAATGTTCGTATGACACAAACTTTAAATTTAAATCTTCATGTTTACATTTTTCCAACATATGTAAGAAGAATGCATTAAAAAATTCAGCATCTACGGTTTTTCTTTATTTCAATTGTTACAGAAGAACGATTCTCAAGTATTTAACTGCAACAATGAAAAACTGAAGCATTTGCAATACACCAATTCCTAAGAAGAGCCCAATAGAGCCACCGACATCAGCACATAAAGCTCCAAATGTATAAGAAGGTAACTCTTCAACAATGGTAATTCTTGGGTTTGAAAAGTATGCTAAAACTCGTACTGATTGAAAAGTGACCATTCGAACAAATTCTTTTACAAACTCTACATTCGTAATGGTTTCTCTGCACTTTTTTCTACAGTTGCAGTCATTGGGATTGAATTCTTGCATGACTCTAATGGCTGCATCCATAATTTCAATGGCATTAGCATATGTAGGACAAATTGGTATGCTGGGTTTCTCTTGCATAAAAGGCAGTCTGGAATAAAATAAAAACAACAAATTACTGTTAATAGAAATTTAACAACATTATTATTTCAGTACAGTACGTACGTTCATTAGGTAAAAGAATTATTACCAATAGTTATTCACTTGTCAAAAACGACCACTATGCATAGTGTAGTTTAAAGTTTGATTTTCTACTCTTAAGAGTGTTTTTTGTATGTTGATGAAGACTGTAACAACCAAGATTATTAGCTGTCATTGGAACCCCACTGCGATGCAGGACCTATTTCTCAAATTAGAGAAATAAAATATTTGCACAAGCGGTAGCTAATTCCTGTAAATTGACCCAACCTTGCTTTAATATTTTTTGTGTCCTACAGACACCGCAGAAGTATAACATTCTCTAAATGCAAATTACGTACGATCCAGCAAGGTAGTGGGTCACAAGCAGAAGCTGTTGTTGTTAGCACATACTTCAAATTGCATTATAGCGTTATTTGGCAAAGTTTGAAAATTTAATCTAGTTACGGCCTATTTTAGTTGACATGAGGAATATTTTAGTTGAAAATAGAAGGTTGCCGTGACCTAAGCCCTTTTCAAAAACTGACGTCAAATTGTTCTCTCTAAACCTTGAGCATTACTTGAACGAGGCTTAAAACTGGCAAGCCTAACCAACAGCCGCAATTGATGTAAATCTTGAGTTGTTCCAAGTTATTTTCTGGCAAAGCTAAGACAAGTCAAAAGAACAAGGCAATATCAAGTACTAGTAGAAGTTAACTCTTTCGTGTGTGCGTACATGCCTTTTTATGCAATCTTAACGTTTAGGTTCCAAGTACAGCAGGAAGGAACAACACTGTGGCCCTGTGCAGTTGAAGAGTCAACAATAAATACATCTGAAGGCACATGTACATCCAACGAAAAACACTCCCAAACGGTCAAGTTGATATCTAACTTGAGGTTTCCACACTCCCTGCCGAAGCAGTATTGCCAAGATGACATGAATAAGAAAGATGTGGATTAAAATGCAGAAATGCCATGTCTAATTAACAAAGAGCCAACGCGCAACCATGCCAGGAGGTGAGTTCTTTGCCAAGAAAAAAACGTACAAATAAATAGATGGTAGAACCATCACACTACGGGTGGTGGAAGTCAAGGGAATGGTAACTCAAGGTGGTAGTCATGAAATGAAGAGGTGAAAGTGAAAAAATGCACCTAAAATAAGTATTGTAAGTCATGCTAAAGCTATAGAAAATTTACGAGTCCTCAAGTACATAAAGTTAAGCGCATTTAGTCAGAAATCATCTTGCATTCTTACAGAATATTGTAGGGTATCTATTAAATTAACCAATGCCCTTATTTCCTTTACAGCTTTACGAATTTCTTCGATTTTTCAACTTCCGGAAGGTTAATAACAGACATGAAAGCAAATGAAATTATTTTACTCGTGCATTAATGAATTTATAATATCAGCCATACGCCTAAACCACTTTGATACATTACAAAATCTAACACAAAAACCACAACTCGAAAGATAGGTTAAAACAAACAAGCTTGCCATTCGTTTAAGTCTTTAGCGCTTTCTCAATGTTGACTTAATTAACTTTACAATATCAGGCAAATTGTTTATTCAGGTGGTTTCCAAGTTACCGCTAATGCTGACGTCAACGTTTTCAAGGTTAATTTTTTTGGGTGTTTCAAGGATGGAAACATGGGGCCTTAGGGCTTCGGGCAAATGAGCAGGAGTGGTCAATGTTCATTAAACCCTTTGAAAATCTTTGAACCTGGTACAGTGCATAAAAAACTATTAATCATTCTCCAATCACTTATAAGTCAAACTGATGGTTGTAGACAAGTATTTTAACAAAATGTTCAGATTAGTGATTACTGGTTGTTGTTGTTGTTAACGTTTTTGAATTATAAAAAGAAAATAGGCTCGTTTTGTAACAATTGCATTTGCAACGTGTCAGTGGTGTTACAATGGGATAATAATAAAAAATGTTCAACTAAATAAATAATTTCAGATTTTCAACTGTTTCAGTGAATTACATCTGCAAGATATTAGGACTTGAATGACTGAAATGAAATGCTCTCATATTTAGATGCTTACAAAAAATAAGCATAATTTTAGCAACAGTAGGTTATATACAATTTATTTCTGTCCAAAACTAAAAAGTCATTAACCCCTTCTACACCATGACGTATGGCTATGGAGTATTCGTATGACGTATGCCTGAGCAAAAAGAAGACAAAATGACTAACTCCAGCAACAAAAAGCACCCTTAAAAAAAGTGAACTTCTTATTCATATTATGTGCCACGATACAGCTTTGTTTATTACGTTGCTTTTTTCATGTTTTTATTTTTATTTCCATGATGGGTGTAAGTGATCAAGGCCCAGACAAGATCCGTATATTCTTGCATACTTGAATGCAATAGACGTAAAGCTCCAACATTTTGTGCACCCAATCTCCCTTTTTGCAAAATTTCAAGAAAATCAAAATCAAATTACATGTGTTGCCATGTTGCAAATGAGCAAAAATTCATTAATCGCAAGTCCATTGTACATTAGACCGCCACTTAGCTTTCCACAAAAAGTAGAAGCTGAAACTAAAACGGCTTATTACTACATCGATTACGATAATTATATTCAAACGCTCACCAAATTACTCTTCGGCAAACTCAACAAATAATTTTGAAATAAAAGTTTTATATGATCAAAATTCATCAAAAACCACCAAAAACTGCAAAATTTGTAAACAAAAACATACTCTGAATACTTTTGAGACAATACCTAGCAAATGTTAAATTTAAAAAATGTGATGTTATTTTTTTTAAAGATATTTCGTTACCTGCATGGATTTTCTATACCCAAATATATATCATTTTCAATGCAATCAACCTGGCAGCTTGAAACAACCGCAGCATTTTCTTCACACGGATTAAGTCTGGTGTTTCTGTAAATCAGCTGCAAGCAACAGAAAAAAAAGATAATTTGACTAGTGTTGACATTAATAATGCATATTTTGAATAGACCAAATATATACTAGCCGACAAAATATTCATATGCATTCTTTTAAATTTGTAGTGAGGGTTACACATACTGAACAAAGTCCATACATATGTATCTCTGCAATGATTTCAAATAAATAATTGATAGAAGATAAAATACTCAGATCAGACTGAACAGAGATAAACTATGCTACACACTTGATAGGTAAGAATGGCAAAATACTATAATGAAAATTACCTATAATGAAAATAACCTATAATGAAATTCCTTAAAAAATCTAAAAGGATGTCACTTGTCTCAGATATTTACAAAGAAACCACCATTCACCTGTAAAGGTGGTATAGACAGTCTGTTTTGCACTTAACAAATTCATAAATATTTTCAACATGAAATTATGTTTTAATGGATACACAAAGATATTGCTATCGTGCATCTACAAAATTACTAACCTGTGTGGCTGCCACATAAAAATCCCAGCTGGTATCATGCCTAAATTGCATGGCATTGTTGATAATGGTATATTTTATCAGCTCTATGTCCTCCCGACGATGGAAGTGGACCTAGAAAAAACTTCTAAAACTATAGCTACTTGTTTTGAAGGTTGGAACTAAGTACACCCAACCCATGTTTCCACACTTACCATTTTCTGTTCAGAGTTTCACCTGGGCCTATAATAGGTTAATCACTTATTTGATGACGTATCTTGACCGAAGAGCCATTAAAGTGGGTGATGAGAAGAAAGGGACATGGTGATTGACCAGATGATGAAGTTTTCAAATTCTGTCATGCTCATTCTGCTGTAACTTCCTAAATACACATCATGCACTATGGGAATACATTAGAAACTTGTGGGAACAAAGCTCCATAAGTAGTATAAGTACTATGGAGCTATTATTAGTACCATAAATACTATGGTTCTATAATTAGGAGCATGACCTTCCTTCCGGTTTTTTTGGCATCGAATCTATGTTCCTAAAAATGTCTGATGTATTGATGACGCATAATTAAGACAATAGCAAATGAATAATGTTGATAGCATGTCAAAGGACATGAGCTTTTTTCCTACAAGAGATGCCCTCTCTCCCCTTACGACATTTTCCAAATCTTAAAACAAATCATTCAGATACTACACGAAAAACAGGAACACAACTTAACTGATCACCCTGTGTGTGGAATGAGCCGTTTTACTAAACACTACTTAAGTTTAGTAAAACGGGCCATTCCACAAGCAGTGTTAATGAAAGTGTTATGGTTCCTGTTAGTATCGAATATATATTAGACACGGAATCGTCATGTATGGTCGCTTTGTGTGACACTTTTTTCTTGGCATGACTCACTACACATTTAGCAACTTCCGTAAAATAATGCTATAAAGACTTCATGCTTTGGTTCCCACGCTTTGTACCATAAAGTTTCGGATGAGTTTTACAGCCTAATGATTAGAGGTAAGAACATATTTTAGATGGTGTGATAGAGGAAGTAAGTAAGGATGTAAGCCATTCGTCCTCACTGAGGCAAATTTTCAACTTGGAATTATGCCGAAACAAAGTACGGAAATTTTGCTGTATATCCTCACGACGATGGAAGTGCACCTAAAAAAAATTATACAGCTGTGGCTATTTGTTTTGGTGGTTGGAACTAAGTATACCCAATGTATGTTTCTGCAGTTTCCATTTTCTGCTCCGAGTTTTACCTGTACCTGTACAGGGTCATCATTATGGTATCTGTATTTAGCCATCTGTTTTTTATACCAGTAGTTTTTCAGCCATCCGTTGGATAAGGTTAGAATGATTACAGTGATTAAATCAGTACATTTCTGATTTTTACGATAAAAACAGCATTACTAAAAGATTCAACTTTATAAAAAAAACATAAACATTTCTTTCAAATTCTAATTGCTAGTGATTTTTTCAATATGAGCCGTCAACTTGGGCTTCTTTTATGCTGTTAAAGAACAACAACACTCTCACTTTCCAGTTTTTTAATGTTAGCTAAGACCATAAAATCTTTTCAATAATCTTCAAAATACCATTTAACTAGTTAATTCGAACTAAATAAAAATAACTGCGTCACTTAATCGATTGAAATGTACCAGCCCTAAGATGTAATGCTAAAGTAGAAATCCAGTACAGTGAACATTAAATAAATAATTTGCGAAGTGTCGAAGCAATCCCCACCTCGTTATTAAACAATAAAAATTACGGCTAAGATGCTAAGGAAAAGGAAAACATTTCAAAATCCATAAAAATGCAAATACTCAAATCTCAAGATAAAAATTATAAAAAAGGTACCTAAGAAAGTTTAAAAACTACAAGTAAGTAATCAGACCTTTCACCTGTTAGTTCAGTTGAGAATTGAAGATGGAATTTTTGCTCAGCTATTTTATATAATATACTGGTTTGCCATGGTATGAGAAATTGGAAAAACCCAATTTTTGTAAAAATTGGGACATATTTTTTTAATGCTTAGTTAAAAAAATAACTCCCGATTTTACAAAAATTTAGTATTTCCAATTTCTCGCACCAGGGCAAACCAGTATAAAGGTGAGCGTAAATCCCATCCTAACTTCATAGTGCATGTGTCGCGTTTTGCGATTGACCCTTGCCTTCTGCTGGTATCCTAATCAGTGGCTGGATTATTGAATGCTCTTCTGTGGCTACTACGTCCTCCAGTTTGCAGTACTTACCTCGATGAGCCTTGTGTGTATTGTTTGGTTAACTTACCTGTGTAGTACACTTACATTAACTACCTGTGGGATTTTACTTACCTGTTTCGATTATCCTAGATTTGCCCTTGTGTGCTTTAAGCTTCTTGATTCCTGTCATATTATTTTTAACATTTATTTAATTTCTATTCGGTGTGACGTTTCATGTTAATTTCATTATTTTTCCCTTTAAATGTTGTGTCTCTAACTGTAGCTAATCGATTCCTATTGCGCCTCGCTAGGTGTAAGCATCAAGATGACGTTGGTGTGGCATTGGCGTTTACCATTAGCTTCTGAGCGGATGCTTAGGCCTAGGAAAGACTCTTCATGTATGCGGAAAATGTTTTCCCGGTTTACTACAATTCACAAAGTGGACTTGTATGTGCGTGGAGTCGATACACGTCAGTGGCGCTTCGTCTTTGTCATGGGTTAGGTGCAATAGGGTTTTTTTTTATTGAGACTCGGGTGTGGTTGTAATCATTTGTCCTGCTACCGTCAAACTGGCTGGTTACTACTTAGCATCCAGTACTCTCAACGTGAGTTATCAGGAATATATCAGTTCTTTTCAAAAGAGAAGTAATAGTTATTGTCCTCTTATTGCAACAATGAACGTTGATAAGCTGTTTTAGAAGCAGTCAAGGAAGCAACAATACTCCCGAGAGCGAAGCCCGAAGGTTTATTGTTGATTTCGAGACGGCTTCTAAAACAGCTTATTAACGTTCATCGTTGCAATAAGAGGACAATAACTGGCTTGTCATCCTACATTGTTCGGCATTGGTTCCTGCATTGTTTAAGCATTCTATTCTACTCCCGGAAAAGAACGGCTTCGGTCTATGGCTTCTGAAATAAATCAAATCAAATCTAAAGGCAAACTATAGACCAACACGACGCTAGAATTACTTGGCTGAGGAGGCATCCGTGGGGCAGAAATTTTAGTTTTTAGAACCAAAAATTCTAATCGTGCTCCCTCCCCCCCCCAAAAAAAAATTGTTCTCTTGCAATTCTTTCTCACACCAAATGTTTTTAATTGTCTACCCATTTTTTGAGAATATCTTAGATTCTGCTGAAAACACTTTCTGATTTTACAACTCTCGTAGTCACAACTATAGACTATTTAGTAAAGTTGTCAACAATGCAGACCGGCAGTTGTGCCAGGTTAGGTTTCAGGAATTTGTGACCCATTGATTCGAGCTCAAGTCCATCTCGTCGCTGTGAAAGAAACTAACGTAGCTTTCTTTATTTTGATATCGGAGATGGGGGGGGGGGGATAAAGGGGTGACCAAAAATGATGGGGGTGGAGTGCAAAAGAAAGAAATACGCTGTGGGGATGGAGTGTTTTTAAGGCGTTCGCACCTTTCCACAGAAAAGCTGAAACGTAACCTGGATCATTGAAGTGTTGCAGACGATGGTTAAAAAACATTTACTTTTGAAAACATTAGATTTTGTGTTGCCTCTATAGTGAAAACATTAGGTTTCGAATTGAATTTTCAACATTTAGATGGTGATGAGTATAGGCTACCTAGTAAAGATTGGAGTTTGTTTTCTTTGGTTGGTTGCCTGTTCAAAACAGTGCTGATAACTATTGTTTAAAAGTGTGGTGATAACTATTGTTAAAAAGTGTGATGATAACTATTGTTTAAACTTTCAAAAGTATGATTAGAGTTAGTTATCATCAATGGCAATACGAACGCTGGTATAATAAAATTGTTAGAGCACCACATTACAACAGTGAAAACGGCAAAAGTAGCATGACAAGTATAGGATATCACCCGGTGTTTGAGAGCAGTGATGCAACAATGTTGAGACGTGCAGCGTCGAGCCATTGTTGCCTCTTAGCCCGAGAACGCTGGGTGATATCCAATTTATTTAATAATTTCAACATCTCAAGCCTGAACCGTACTGTTAAGTATGCACACAGCAAAGAATAAATCATGCTGAAGTTCTTTTGCTCAGAAAGGTCGACTATGAGACTGTGGATGCAACGTTGTTTACGCAGATGTCATTGTTCTTCGGCATTGTTCCACTAGTGGGTTCTGCCAACAATGAGCAATGGAAAATTAACGTAAAATGTGTAGGAATAGCAAAAAGAAATTATACGTAAATTGGTTTGGTTATATTACTTATAAGTATAAATTAGTATTTAAAACGTGCATTAATAATCATAAAATTGGTTGTATTTCGTTAGCAAGATGTTCTCTGAAGGCTCAGCGGGATGTATATCGAGCTAGGGCTGATCAAAATAGGAAGTTTTTTCTCTCGAAATTCGGGTTCCTCCTGTAAAGTGAACGACTTTTCCAAGAAACCTGTTCCCCATTTTGAAAACCCTTTCATCATTCATGAAGTGGTCATGCCTCTAACATATTGTTTAAAGGACCATGTGAAGGGTAAAATGGTCTCAGGAATTACTTATCATGCTCAGATTTAACCATACCAACACTAGTGCGTCTTCTGTCTGATTATTATGTCAACAGTTTGCTTATCTTTTCAGAGTTACCTGTTTCTTCATTTTGATTTTGTTTTGGCCCCTTATTATTACCTTTTGCGTGGTATTTTTGGTTCTTCTTCCCCTTTTTGTCCTTTGGCTGGTGTTCATGACGATTCACCATACTCTAAGCTTGAAGCGGGACCCTGGTCTAGTGTGATAGCTGGAGATTTACTTCTGATACAAATCTGTGTTGACTTGATGTCGCTAAAGTTTTTTCCTGCTGACACAGAGAGATGTAAAAATTGTGTACTTTTTAAATGAAAAAGAAGGGCTTATTTCTTTAGAGATGGAATCGAATAAGTTAATTTTCTTGGCTCATTGTCTCCAGATGGTACTAGATTTTGTGTCTTCGGTATGAATTTTCTTCTTTTCCTTTTACGCTTACTTCCTGTACTGTTGTAGTGCTCCTGTCTTTGTATCAAGTATGCTGGTGTAAATCACGTTTACCTTTTTGCTCCGTTATAATGTTAACTACGGGTTAAGAGCTGGTTTGGCTGATAATTTGGTGTATCTGGAGTTTGCTATATATAGATTTTTTCCCCTTAATTCTTCCGTACGGTATTAAGTTTTATTGTTTAAATTAACTCTCCATATCTTTTTGAATTTTTTTCCGTGTGATAAAATGTCCCAAACCATTTTTGTTTCCTTTCATGTACATTTTTGCATGCTGTTTATAATTCTTTTTCCCCTACCTTGGTTTATGATTTTTTTTTTGTAATTTGTTTTTTTCTCCTTTTTCACTTTTAAGTGTTCCACTCATTCTGCCTCATCGATTTAGGATATGAATTTTAGCCAGTGGGAAAGTTTTAAAGTTATTATCCTTAGTTGTAGAGTGCAAGTGTACTGGTTGGTGTTGTTTTTCTCTTATTGTTTCTTGGTCTTGTTTGGTTAAGGCGGGATTGTTGCAAAATAGTGTTTTCCCCTACTTTCTTTACAAAACTGAATATGTATCGAGTAAAAAGGGGTGATAAGCTGGAATGTGTGGCAGTTCTTAGAATTTTTTGGTGTATTCTTAAAGGCCGGTTGCCACCAAATTAGTATTGCAGCATCTAGGCCTATCGAGTTCTCTCTCGCAGGAAGCAAAGGAATGCACAAAGCAAAACTTTTCAACGCAACAAATGAGCCACGTGACTCCTTAATTATTGAGTATAAATTTGGTACGCCTTCGTGCACCTGGAAACAAGCTATAAAGATTAACGACACTGATGTCACTAGATGGCGCCGCGGAAAACTATAAAGAAAGTCCCCTGGCGCCATCTAGTGACAATAATATCGTAATCTTTATAGCTTGTTTCCAGGTGCATGAGAGCGTACCAAATTTTTACGCAATAATTAAGGAGTCACGTGGCTTGTTTGTTGCGTTTAAAAGTTTTGCTTTGTTTGCTTACTGCGAGAGAGAACTCGATAGGCCTAGGTGCTACAATGCTTATTTGGTGGCAACTGGCCTTTAAACCCAATATTTGCCCTAATTTATACTTAACCCTTTTTTGCCTCAGAACTTCTTCTTTGAAACATCATTGCTTTGTGATCAATCATTCAAAGGTGGAGTCACCTTTGTATTCGGGGACGGGGGTTATATGTCGCATTTTGCGGTTGATCCTTACCTTCTGTCGGCTGGATTGTTGAAAGCTCTTCAGCAGTTACAACATCCTCTAGTTTGTAGTAAGTATCTCGATGAGCCTAGAGTGTACGTCAGTTTAGTTCACTTTCCGATAGTGAGGCACCCACGAAGAAAAAAAAAGATGGTTTTATTAAAATTTTCGGTTCTTTGTCTTTGAATCTTGGTCACTAAACACATGTTAAAAAGACACATAAAATTGCCTGCAGTAGGCTCACCCCACCATATTGGAGTG
>JAHWFP010158875.1:0-10758 GCA_023313725.1 Lithobius niger | reverse complement strand
CCAAAAACGGACCTTCTCATCTTTTGACAGGTCCAAATAACGTAAAGATATGGTTGGTTCATTGATGTGGTAGATGGGAAGTTTATCATTCCCTACTGGTGGCCAGTTTGGAATTCTTCCACTTGTTTGTGGAACAGGAGTTCTTTAACAAATAAAAATAATAATAAATGTTATGAACAACGTGTAGGGTATTCCATTTTAATGTAATCTTTAGTGTAGGAAGATGTGCAGCATTACGTGCACTACCTTTAGTGTAGCATTACGTGTTACGTGTTTAGTGTAGCATTGCGTGCATTACCTTTAGTGTAGCTGTACGTATTACGTGTATAGTGCAGCAATACATGTTAGTGTAGTATTACGTGTTAGTGTAGCATTACATGTAAAAACTGTTATGCATTACGTGTTACGTGTTATGTGTTGCACCTTTAGTGTAGCATTACGTGTGTAGCATTATGTGTTACATTTGCGAAGAGAAAATCATGCATTGTTTAATCATAGGTGCAGTGAGAGAAATTCAGAGGAGAGCCTTTTAGTACAGCGGCATAGGGGAAAAAGTATGCACTTCGTGCTAAAAGCGTCTAACTCTGGGATATGTTTAAGTATGGCACTCAGGTCGTTTACTGTTGTAGAACCACCTTGAGGGCCGCCATCTTGGAAAAATGGCGGCCGTTTTTGTGTTTTGTGGCTGTAACTTCTTAACTGTCAACAAATCAAAAGCATAATGTGAAGTAAAAAACGTTCATCACACAATTCAAGGTGATAAACATCTTTTAGGTAAAAGCAACCATTGAAGCTGAAAATATTTCGAGTTCACCCACCTTAATTTGCACAAGCGCCTCATTGTTCAATTGGTTGTTGTAGTACCCTTCGATTTCAAAGTGCTCTTGCGAGCTTTCTAATAGCCCGAAATGGACATGCTTAGAATTTTTTAAAAGGTGGGGATGTATTCTTTCCACCAATCCTAACCGAAATTGTTTAACTTAGATAGGGACCGTCCTGCATCCACTAAGCGGCAAAATCGAATGGTCATTTTTGAATTCAAAGTGTTCTTGTGGGCCCTCTAGTAACCCGAAGTGGACATGCTTAGAATTTTCTGAAAGATGGGGATCTATTCTTTCCACCAATCCTAACCAAAATTATTTAGCTTAGATACAACTATAAATATGAACATTATAATGCCACTTTGAAATTGAAGCTAGCAGCTACACCTTTAAATGGGCTTAGGACAGTCCCTATCTAAGCTAAACAATTTAGGTTAGGAATGATGGAAAGAATAGATCCTTTCCTTTCAGATTATCCTAAGCATGTCCATTTCGGGCTATTAGAAAGCTCGCAAGAGCATGTTGAAAACGAAAATCACCATTCGCTTTCGCCACTCGGTTATTGCCACTTTACTTTTAAACAGGACGGTCCCTATCGAAGCTAAACAATTTCAGATGGGATTTATGGAAAGAATAAATCCCCACCTTTCAGACTATGCTAAGCATGTCCATACCGGGCTATTAGAAAGCTTGCAAGAGCACTTTGAAGACGAAAATCACCTACGCATTCGCCACTACACTATTACCTCTTCACCTTTAAATGGGCGTAAGACGGATGGTTGGCTGCCTGATCTGTAGGAAGGTTAGACTGTATCCGGGCCTAATTTGGGTCAGAACGGTCCGGAACGGCGTGCAGATTCTTTTTTTTAAAGCCAGAATGGTTGAATCATACTTAAACCGCACACCAGTATATGAAATTACTAGAGCTAATATAAGTTTAAGCTTTCTTAGTCAAATAAAATATCTAGTTTGAGGCTAGACTTGGCTTAGGATGTTTACCTATGTGAATCAAAGTATAGAGAAAACTTACTGAGCTGTAGCCAGTAGGAATTATTTTGTCTGTGGTGCCAAAGAAGGTACCTTTGAGGACATTTGACAGTTCACTATTTCTTTTGTTAACCAAGGTATAAAGATTCATGTTTAATATGACTACTTTATGGATTAATACCAATATGCTATTAAATTCGTTAGAATGACATAACCAGACATTCATGTCATATACTCTCATATTTGCGTTCAACAGTTCTGAAATAATATTTCCCGTTTTACATAAGAAGAAATAGAAAATAAGTTCTTGCATGTTCAATCAAAGTGGTGTTTCGGGTATTAACAAAAAACCGTTTTGTAAAAACCGTGTAAGAAATGAACAGTAATTAAGCATCCTATGAAGATAATATATGTTTGTTATTTAAAAACATGGTAATTGCACAAATAGCCACGAAATTCAGGTTCTTTTTCAACGCTTTTAGATTATGTGAAAAGGTGAAAGTTGGTGAATGGAGTGACTATCCCATTACCTACCCAAACTTTGCAAAATCCGTCCATATCTTAAGCATGGTCTTGCTCATTTCATGGTCCATTTTTGTTAACTGGTCAGCAGCAACAGGAAATAACATTACAAGATCGTCCATGTGGGATGGGCCTGCAGGACATTACACCAACATATTATAGTGCCTACTAGTTATTGTAACTCATAGTACAACAAGAATTTACAAGACAATTTAGCAATGAAACAATAACAAACGATTGTTTTAATCAATACCTGTTAGATGTAATAATGGTATATATTCCGTTGAATGAAAGATTAAAATGGCTGAGGGAGATTACTTTACGAAGCTGATACCAATACATGTTTTATTTATTAATTACAATGCAGCGAGTAAGAAGCTAAAAACATTCAGTGCTACAGTCAGAATGTCTGAATCAGATACTGTTGGCATTATAAAGGCTGATTTAAGAATCACCCACCTATAATAACATTTTGTTTGCATCTTGAAGGACCATTTCTTTAACGTTGCATGTGCAACGTGTGGTAACCAGGTGCTTACACTCTGAAGACTGTGCATTGATAGTAAGCACTACTGTAACAGTTCAGCCTCTACAATATTTTATATTGACAGCTTGTGTACTGCCAGTACATACTAAAATTGGAGTTTGTGTATTACAATTGCGCACATTGCGAACACCTTGCATACAGTTCATGCGGAGGCTGAACTGGTGAACGGTGATGTGTACTGTCGAGCACAGCATCTTCAGACTGTATTGAAGCCGAAATATTTGGGTGGGGGTGAAGGTAGAGATTTCAAACTAGGTCTGTTCTTCCGACTGAGAATATGTCATACTTAACCCCCACCCCCTCCCAATATTTTTCGCCTAGTGGATAATATCACTGAGCAGAAAGTTGTTTTACAGAAACCATTTAATAATAGGATTATTTTTATTGAAAGAGGATGGGAAGGATTGACCAAGATTTTATTTACTTCTATTAAACCTAATTGAAAAAAAAAAATTCCTGCTTGTTGGGAGTACTGAAATTTATTCCAATTAGACGTATTTTTCTGACTGAGAGGGTGTCACTCCCCTCTCTCTCCCAATATTTTCAATCCTGGTGTTAGTATCACCGAGTTTTACAGAAACCATTTAATAATAGGATTATTTCTATTGAAAGAAGATGGGAAGGATTGATAAAGATTTTATTTACTTCTGTTAAACCTAATTAAACACACCTAATTTTATACTGACAGCTTGTGTACTGCCAGTACATACTAATAATGGAGTTTGTGTACTACAAGTGCACACATTGCATACACCTTGCATAGTTCTGCTCAGCTAGTACTCAGCTAGTTCTGCTCAGCTAGTACTCAGCTAGTTCTGAGTGTTCAAACTTATTCCCCACGTTAATGCTAACTATTAACATCAGGAATGTATAGGACTTTTACCTCATGAGCATGGACAAATTTGCTGGATAGCTCCATCACAAAAATATGACGAAGAAGAAAAGAAGGTTTAAATCCTAAATATGTCGAAGTAATGTTTTTAAAGTTTTTGATAGAGATAGCAATAACGGTTAATGTTAGGCGTCATTGAGACTACATACGCAGAATGCCAGGTATCTTGACTTGAACTATCAAAATGATTGTTGGAAAATTACTTTAAATCCGTGCTATAGAATCTACCAAAAATTGTTTAGCATCCCAAACTCGTGTAGGCTTAATTTCTGAAGAGTCAAATGAGACGAAATGGATATTTCACCGTATCCATTGAATCCTTTCCTAAAGTAATCCAAAGTGATGAGCATTCTATCTAACCATAATTAATCAGGTGTTTTCTACCACGTCTTACTACGTGATATATGGCTTTAAATGCAAAACAGCATAGGTAAAGCAGGGTTATCTCAATGGATTTTGTTTTGAAATAACATTATAACTTACCCCGTTGTTCAGTGATTCCCAGTGTTTGTAGATAACTATAGTTAGCAATGTAATCGAAGCTGTAGGTATAAGTGCGGAACGCTGCTGCAGACAGTAAGCTTATCGTTTCATAGTGCCAAGCAGAAAAAATCCCATCCGTAATTGCCTACAAAATAAAATGCAAGCTATAATTTATAAAAGAAAGTCAGAGTCCCCCGTGAAGGTGGGGCTAGTGGGGTTTCACACACTGGGACTGGAATCAGAAAGGGTCTGGACTCGCCGCCAGCTTAAAAAAAATCACTCTATAAGCTCCGTTTTTACATGATTTTTCGTTTTGTTTTGATACGAAAAATGATATATTTACAATTTTTCACTTTCCGATTTGGCTGAATGGAAAAAAATAATGGTGGTGGGGTGGTGGGGGGGAGGGTAAGGACAAAAGAGGGACCCTAACCCCAAAAACCTTACAGCCGAGAAAGAAAAATCTAAGCTTTCGAAAATCTGTGATGCTGGTCTTTATGAGATAACAAATTTACTGAAACACGAAACAACAATGCATTTTGCATGTACCTCGTTTTCCAAGTTTATTACTGTCCAACTGAATGAGAAAGCACGTCTGAAGACGGGTGAATTTAGTTTTAATAACATTCTAAAATGACGTGGCAACTTTTTTGTGGGTCTTGTATTACTGTTGGAACTTTTCTCCCCTCCATATTCTAATAACTATCTGAAAATATTTAGCTCCTTTGTTGTTGTCTAACTAGGATAGACCTTTAAACACTACGATGTTGTGTTCCGCCGATTTTGTCACTCTTCATCTCTCGTGGATTTCCCCACAACCCTACCAAATCGTAATATTATCACATTATTTAATCACTTTTAAGGAACCGGCTCGCACGCTTAAGCGTAATCATTTGAGTAATAACCATTGGTTATGGTCTTAAGCAACAGAAAGTGGGCGCACATTACGGAAGGTTAAAATTTTTTGAAGTAATTCTTGTTTACTTACCCAGGTAACAGAGATTTATTAAGCGATAAGCAACAAAGTTCGCACATCCAGTGATTGTTGCTGAGAACTTTGAAAACAATTCAACTCGGATGTGGAAGCCTATCTGAGAAATAAATAAGTCTTTCTGTTGTACCAGTCTGTCAATTTCGCGGTATGCTGGTCGCGAAATAAACAACTTATCATCATTTGATTTAGTACTGTAACCTTTTAGCTGAAACATAGATTCCTTCTTTTTTCTGATCAATAAAATAATCGAAACTAAATCTTTAGCCAGCCAACAATGCTACATTCCGCGCGACCAGGCATAGATTGCACGGTAGCAATGTTATACGACGAACACCGAAATTATTGTTAGGTTTGTAATAGATTTATCCAATCTTGAAGGCATTGCTAGAATTCACGCATTGCATTGTGGGCTTTATTATGTACCATTTGTGTTTTTTAAGTTCACTGAGGGCTATACGTTATTTCAGGTTTAGCAGCATATACTGCCTCAGTCGTTTCTGAACGGGTGACTAAACAGACTTCCTTTCTTAGTGATTTTGCCAGTTGTAAATCAGAATCCCCTCCACATGTATAGGCCATTGAAACCACATGGTTGTCCTTGCGTAACTAAATTTGCAAGCCATTAGTCAGATCGCACGTCTGCCAAACCACTTAAGCTAACGATTGTGAGAAGACAAACCAATAGGGCAGTGACATGACGTAGTATTATTGTATATAACTCTATGGTAGAGCCAGTAACTGGGTTAGCTGCAAGGGGCACTGGAGGGAAAAAAGAAGGTCGTCTTACTGAAGCCAATGCTATTAGACTAGATTTCTTAAGCCTATAACGCGCTATTTTTGTTGTTGGAGAAAGCAACGTTATTTTAATCCTAAGAAATCCGCTCTTAAAGCACTGTCTTGACTAGAAATGCCGTTTTGTCCCTCACGTTTTAATCTAGTGCACCTTGTCGATATTACCTCCAAATTGTATCTTGTAGCCAAAATGACGTCACTTGACGCTGCTGCTCTATAGCACTCAAGTTTGATAGGATTTTTTCTTTAATTAACTTGATTGTTAATTATAGTACAAACTATAATCAATCATAGTACAATCATAGTACAAACTAACTCGTGTCGTCAGACTAATGAATAACTTAACCAGAACGAACCTTTAGTCATTTGTTTAACAAAACCTTAAACTCTCATCAATATACACAAATCGCTGTATATTGAAAACAGAACAGCAAAAATCATACATTAAAAACAGCTAAGGGACCCGTCGCTGTTTATCACATTAAAAACCAAAAATGGTAAAGTGGCCGCAAAGTAGAGAATGGTTTGGGCCTTCAAGGGAGTGTTATCAGCAGACCAAAACATTCACCAAGTTCCATCCCAATAACTAATTGCTCAAAGGTTGAATAAAATAAAAACATCTTGGCCCCCTTCTCCACACAAGACCCAAAAATAATCTGCCCCCCTCCCCCAAATAAAATAAAAAAAAGTAGCAGCCCACACCGATAAATTCCTAATTGTAAAGAAAATGTGCCTTGTTTCTAACGAAAGGACAACATTGATTTGAAAATGTTGAAGCAAACACTAACAGGTGTGTCCTTTAAACCCCTTTTACTTTGTTATTCATACACTAATATACGATCAACGCACAATTTGATTGTGACTACACCCGTTATAAGGTTAGCGTCTGAAAGACGGAAGAAGCCCAGGAGTCAAGAGGCAATCTAGTAAGTTTATTGAAAAAATTGTGCAAGCTACTCTTTTGATATTAATAACTTCAAAACCTTGTAAACATTTACATTGTCGTAAGGCGATGTAAATGTTTGAGGGTCATTGAGACATTTGCTGAAGTTTTGAGTGGCATTGGAGATAGGGTTTATACGAAATTTTACTACTAAAAGCGTTATTTTTTGGTCAAAAATGTATTTTTGCTCCAGTCTGGTCAGTGTTTTGTGATCCTTTCCTTCTTTGACGAGGCGTAAAAAAAGTATGACTCGTCACTCAAAAGACTGAAAAATCCATGACGCCCATCCCTCCCCCTACCCTGACAACTGACAACGACCAGTCAAGATTCGGCCAACCTTTATCATAGACTTCTATTTCACGAACTGTGGAACGCTACACAGATGCCCCTGTCGGCTAATCCATCTCGGTCACGTCATCTCAATGAAATAGCCTACATGTCTATAATAAAGATATACTGATTCTTGCCTATTTTTAGTGTATGAATTTCGTAGTTGTGCTATTGTGTGTCTTTTTCTCCTTAAAGGTCTGAACGCCGGCATTTGGAATCCAAGCAACACAACAAAACCTTTGCAGCAATGCAATGCAGGAATATAAAAAATACAGAAGTTGAAACCTACAATAAAGATGCCATGTTACGATAACAGCATTCAGAAATACAGGTGGGTTATGGCTGTCAATTAAAGTATAATTAGAATAATAATTACCAGCTCACGAGCAGTGTGAACAAATTATATTCCTTCGATGCAACACTTTCATTACTTCAGCAACATAATATGCTTTGACAGCTGTCATCTGACCTTACAGTGTCCCAAAAACTATTGCCGACAGACGGAGCTACTAGTTCGTACTTAGAGTCAACTGAGGTAGCTACTAGTTCGGACTTCAAGCAACTAAGGTAGCTCAGGTGCATAAAAGACGCTTCACTTAAGCGGCAGAATGTACCAGACGCTTGAGGTAACCACAGAAAACAGCGTTATCTCAGTTGGCTCCGAGTCAGAACTAGTAGATTCATCTGTCGGCAGTAATTTCGGGATTCAAGCTCAGAATGGCGCTTCATAAGGTCTTGTGTTACGCAATGAAATTGTTGCAGTGAATGTACGTACCATGTTCCTACCGTTCCTTCTGTGTCCAGTCGTTGCACAGGTGACCCAAAGGTAATATATGCAAGAAAAAGTCGGTGAAATTTCCCTTTAATTCTTATGCTTTACCAGTATCTTCCTACTTACCTGACTAAGTGCTGTTTGCACTTGAGTTACATTGTCAGGATCGAGAGAACTGAAATATTCCTTCTTTATCATTTCTGTTACTGCTGGTATGGGCACGTTTCTGCCAAACCAGTTGCCAATGATGTCTGTCAGAAAACTGTCTGACACCAGAGATTTATCTGGATAACCTGATAAAATATCTGCGGATTAAAGACAAAGTTGATTAACTTTTGAAGATGAAAATATAGAAAGGTTACAAAATCAAATATTATAAAAAGTCTGCAAATAGTTTACATGAAGGAGTAAATCGCTGTTTGACACTATGTATCTATGATACATCTATGATACATCACTGCTCAGGATAAAAATAAAAAGCATTATTTCTACTGTAGTTTAATATTTACTATTATTATTATTATACTGAAATTGTTACACTTGCACAGTAGGGCTTGCATCATCACATCTAATTCTTCAACATAAATCGTGATCGTTACAACATGATTTTTTTTAAAGAGAAGCAAGACAACGTTTTATAAAAAAAACAAAAGTTACAAAACATTATGGATATACATGATAAATTTGTCTTAAAAGTATGAATACTAACGTGCAATAAAAAAGTCTCCCTCCTTTTCAGTGACACCGCTGATGACTGGTACTGGATTAAGTTTCTCAGGTGAACGTAATAACTTGAGAGGATAATCGGGTAAGAAATTACCATCAACGGTAGGTGTAAATGGGACTGGAAACAACGACATGACCTGGTAAACAAAATTAGGTTTCCCAAGAGAATCCATTAGACATAAATAGATATTATAAAATGCAACTTCAACACAAACAAAGCATATTGCATCCACTATTCTGCTCAAAATCAATTAATAAACCTTAACTAAGAATGTATGATCATGATTATCAAACTTAGTCGCTTAGCAAGACCTTGAGACGACTCTCTTCAAGTGGCACTGGCAGTTTTGATAGCATTTCAATAAAGTTAGGAGTAGTTCTTATAACCAGTTCCACTAAGTTTTTCAGTCTGATTTCAAAGAGCTCAACGATTTGCAGTGAAAACTACTGAATTGAAAATTGTTATGGTGACAAGACGTATATCAAAAACTTAATCACCGTAACAACTACCTGTTATTAAACTGCAATTTTATTTTAGCACTAGACATCAGGCATCATCAGTTGGATACAGTTCCTGAAATTCTCCAAAGATCAGGACCATCGTCTTTTCTGTTGAGGCAAATGAAAAATACATGATGACCGATAAAAGAGGTGTTGCATTAAAAATAAATAAAACCATCAAAATTGTCATTCATTAGTTCTGTCAACACAGTAATGATGGGTGGTTTTAGAGATTCGAACAAGCAGTGCAGGTAGCTGCTACAAATTCTTCACCTTTTACAAGACATAAAGCCTCGGTTTGCATCGGTATTTACTTAACTTTTTCCATTATAACGATTTACACAATTGTTGTATATGTTCCGCCAATTACGAGGCCTTCGTCCAATTATGGACAAAGTCTTTTATCTAGTCGATTACGATTTATTATTGTATTTCTTGCTGTTACTTCAGTGTAACACCCTAAACGAGTTAAATGTGTTAAGTTCAAGACTAAGCAAAAATTTCCAGACAACTGAATGAAAACATGTACTGCATATCTTCCAATAAATGGCGCAGTAACATGATAAAACAGAAATTCTGAGTTAACGTCATCTGAACCTAAATTCAACATTCATATAAGTAATTGATGAAAGAAAAAAAAATGTGAGCAAACTACTTCATTCCAAACGAATAAATAATTTTCATGATAAACCCTCGTCAGTGAGGCAATTGATTTATCATCTTTAGCTGCTTACTAAGGAAACCAAAACAAATTACGGCACTTACGGATTTTATGGAAGTTTAAATAATAACATAAAACTAACATAATCAACAACCTGACGTAGCTGACTTTCGGATTGCTGCAAAGGTGGTGTTCATACCAGGAGCTGAACCTGTATCTTTGAAATAAGTTGTCTGTATGGCCACACATTACCGTTGTAGCAGTTCCGAATACAGTCGGGGGGGAGGGTAGTGTTTCTTATTTATACAGTTGCTACTTTACTTCTCTTCAGAAGACCTATGTACGTGAAAAAAAATGTGCCAGCCGTGAGCTACAAAACGTTAAAATATTATAACTTGATTATGATCAATTAAATTGCATACATTGAATTTTGGCTGAAATCATGCTCTTCAATAACAATCTTGTCAATTTTCATCAACTTGATCTGAAAATAACGCTTAATCTTCATCATTGGAGGGTCCTTTAGAACGCTCACCATGTACTTTGCAGTAATGTTTACGATTTGTTCCGCAGGAATGTTCTGGAGGCAAGCCACAAGTTTTCGATTGTCGTCAACTGGACAGCCAATATCTTCTGCCAACCTCTGAGACCAATAACGCACGTCGTCGTTGATATCGCATGGGCACGTGGCCGTACCACTCATCATTATTGCGCCATGGAACAGACCTACAAAGTGAGAAATGTGGGATTTCCATAAACTGAGAAGAGACAAGAATGTGAGAAAGAT
>JAHWFP010158873.1:0-11088 GCA_023313725.1 Lithobius niger | reverse complement strand
CATCCCGAAGGTACGTCTTTGTTCAGCTTAATGGTAGGTAGCACCCCGAAGGTGTGACTTAGTTCGGTGGGTTGCACCCTACGGTACGACTTAGTTCGGACGGTTGCGCCCCGAAGGTGCGACTTAGTTAGGTTTGTTCGAAGCACTTCACTGATTCCGATCCACATTCTTCCGTCTTCGTCTTGACCAGTTCGGTTAAACTTGTCGAGGTCTGTCTCCGCTCTTGCTTTTGTGCCACGATGATGGCTTCTCCGACTTCTTGACTCCGTTCCACAGTCGGACAGTTGTCAGTTCGTGGGAGCCTGAGTTGCTGGAATGATGTAGTTAGATTTTCAACAGTGGACGACCTCACACCCCAGGAAATTCTGACTAACGCTGCAATCGCCACTGCTGAAAGTTGGCACATTTTCCAGATTACAGGGCAAAGAGAGAGGAACAGAGAGTGAGAGTAGTTAGTACAAGATCTCATAGGCAGATTACTTGATTATCTAATTTAACATTATCTTCTATTATGTGTTCACGTATTATAGTTTTTGACAAAATAATAAAGCCTCATTGTCGTTATCAGTCAGTAGACTTTTTTAAATCCATTCCATGCAATGGCTTTATTATTATTGTTATTACCAAGAATTTATAGGGTTCTTGTTATTACTTATATTTTAGAAGGCATGCTTTTCAACAAACCACCTGCAAGATCAAAAAACCTGACCGTTTACAATCTTTTTTATTCAAATTTCTCGTCGATCGCCACGATGCATCGCGGGTACAACGGACAACAAATAAATCGGCAGCAAAACAATACACACCGCACGATCCAGAGACAGAAAACGGGAATCCAATTCCAAGAATTTATTAAAAGAGTCAGACTCGGAGAGAGAAATCCCCACGTCCGTCCGTCGGGCACTGCGTGCACCCAAAACATTGTAAAAAGCAAAATTAAATCACCATTTCCTAAACTGTCGCTAAACTTTAATTAAGTCATTACTTGCCCACCAGTTTTACTCAAATGATCGTCAGATCACCGATCACACCTCGGTATAAGTTTGTTTTCAACTTACCTACTAATTGGCATCAAAACAAACGGAATCGCTGTCAGCCGAGAAAACTTCATGGAGGCCCGCTATGGATGACGTCATGAGATACCGTAAGACGTCAGCAGTAGCCAATCAGAGAAGCCGTGAAGTAAAATGTGAAACGAGCTTCCCTCACATTGCGGCCTGCAACTTCTTATTTATATTCATTTACAGCAAACCATAAGCCGAACATAAACCTATATTTATATTTTATAAACGTGGAACAATATTTTCAAGTTAACATACATTTTACCTTTAATAAATGAAACATTAAATTCAATTTTAACGCACAACTACACCTCATTTTCCGTTTACCCGTCTCTCTAATATTTTACCTGGATAGCGTGGAGCGAGAGTCAGACGACGTTACAGAACATGCAAAAAAAAGCGACTGAAATCTACAATACACATTGCAGACCAGACGGATTTGCAGGTACTGCCATCTCGTGTTAAAGTAGCAAAGTTTTAGAAAAATCGACAAGATTTTGAAAGACTGCCGGAAGGCGGTGCCACTTATCATAACTACCGTGCCGTGGTTTGCGTCGTCTTTTTGTGTACATTGTAGAAAGCAAAGCTGTTGCGTCCTTGAGCGCGTGGGTGGATATCAACACGTGCGTTGAGCCTAGTCTGATCCTAGTTGAGCCTAACGAGCCTGACACTAAGAGCAAGGTAACGTTTTTCGCTTGAAATGGCTAACGTGACTTTTAGATACAGAGTTTTTGCTAATTTTGTCGGATGGAGGAGCGGGCAAAATTAGCTATCCAGATAGGTATTTTAATAAATATCGAGATCCGTCGTGGAATTTGCTCACCTGTTTCAATGTTTGGTTTGTTTTGATCACGTGGTGGTTGTGGGTAACTTTTAGGTTTGATCAAGGTTAATTAAATATATAGAATTCTCTTATATAACCAAGTCATATTTTTTATGTGCCTTTAACTAGGAAAATGAATTGATTGACAAGGGATGATGCCAAGAATTCTTGATTATGTATACAATCTGACGCTGAACTCAAGGTTAGAAACTCTTTAAAAGTTTAAATGCACATACAAACTGCTAACAAGTTAACTTCTTCAGGAAGCTAAAATTAAACACAGGATCAGTACTGTACTTTTGCGAAATCCAAATCAACACAAGAAAGTAAAATTGTGACCTAAGTCACATAAGTGACCTAAGTAAAATTGTCACAAAACAATTTAATCGAAGACTAACCAATTTAGTTATGTTTTCTGGTAGTACTGCCTTCCATTAACAACTAGCTTGTGTTATTCTAGATTTTTTGTATTTACCCTTTTTCTGTAACCTATATCCTCTTAGTCTGTTTCACGTCAGTTTCAGGCAGGGTGTATTCTTCCATGCAGGTCCCATGCAGGCTTGCGGGGCCATCTACATACTCCTTTACGCAAATGGGGATAGTACAACCTTCGCGTATAAAGATATATGGTGGACGAGTTTGTATTCGATGTGGAAGTGGCCCCCAGGCATGCTGTCACCGAATGAATGTGGGCAAAATTTAGCACCTTGAATGAATAACTTCACACTTCGTTACGGGATAGCGCACTTGTTACACTTGCCGAAAAGAGCCATGTACACAGTTCTACATGATGGTTAAAGAGTTGTCAATTTGCCACCAGACCACCAACTGTGGGACAAAGGCAGAACTGATGTTAGGCACGTGACCAGCCTTCCAGCTCTGTAGAACAGTGCAGCGTACAAACAAATTATTTGACTGACAATACTTTGACTAGTATGTTGCTGTCTGAAAATTTTTTCCTAAATAGTGGTATTAATTCACCAACCAAAGCTCAGGTTTCCCTGAAGTAGCCATGTGGGACAACAGGGAGGGGATGCGTCCTACAGATGGCGTTCACATTTTGATCGCGAGCGCTCATTATGCTACTGCGTCTCGATTTCGGAGCGAGTGTACAGGGTGTGCTAGGACCATCTACCACTATCTAGTACTATCTACCACTTACTTGCATCAAGTGGAGAAATGCATTGTACCGTTTCTTTTAAAGAAACAAACGAGCCACGTGCTTCCTTAAACAGTGAGTGAAAAGTTGGTAGCCTAAATCCTCTTGCACCCAGGAGCAAGTGAGTAAGTTGTGAAGGTTGACGATATCATGGCGGCTAGATGGCATCACGGTAGAATCGTTAGAATTCTGTTGGTGACAACCTGTCTTTAAAGAAGTCATGTTTGTAAGTTATTACTGCTGGTGTATGATAGTGGCATGATGGTTAGCATGAACGTCTCGTGCGCCAGAAGTCCCAGGTTCGAGTTTGGCCTCCGCCACCCCTGCCATTTTCTGGAAGAGAAGGGCCCTGTGATGTCTCGTGCTTGTGTCAATTGTGGCATGTTAAAGAACCTAGGAATTTCCAATGGGATTTACCTAGTAAAATAGTCCCCCTCTCCTTCTGGCACCATGGCTACTGCTGGGTGCGCGGTAAAAGCTAAAGCTAGTGTTCGATTTTCTGCCACTTAGCGTGCCCAAGCTACTGAAACTCTTTATTGCTAGAAGCAGTTTGTTACCGCTAAAACACAGCAATAAAGTTTTCGTCGTGTGCTGGCAGTACCAAACTGTAGCAACTTCAAGTTTTTCGGTGGCTACGCTTGATAGTTTTGGAAGGTACATAATGACTTGTTTTTGTGTGTACACTCAAAGCATTTCTTTTTTAATAACCTTGTAGATCAAAAGTAAACACCCACAACGGTCGACAAAGATAAAAGCCAGTGTTTACAGAAAAGGGATGTGGTTTGCTTTCAACTGTCAAAATGAATTATTCAAGATTTATGAATTCAATCAGTGTGCTGCGGAAGCCGTCACCGTTGAGAGAAATGAGTAAGTCTTTATTTTTTTTGCCCTTTTTGTTTTATCAGTTTGCATGTAATAAGTAAGTGCTTATGTAAGTCTAAATAAAATCATTTATTGGAAAGGAGATTTTGTGTTTTAGCATTTTCTCCTGCCAATACATATTAAAAGTTAACTCACCAATGTCTGTGATCTTCTCGCAATGTGGGAATCAATTTCAGGTGTTATTTTTGAGTAGGCACCATTTCTTGCGCACTACCCAGGTCGGCGAACACTTTGCCGGGGTTTCCTTTCCAGTTACTAAACGGATCAGCTTCATCGAGCAGTTAGACTGAACTTCCACATGTTCGTCAATCATCACTGATCGGTTTTATAGTCAAATGTTATGTGTATAATGCAGCAGGTTCTGGGCATTAATTGCAACTGTGTGTTTATACTTTGGCTCGTTTCGTCAGGTTTAAATTAAAGGATGTCATAGTTTCTTTGTTTTACATTTGTAGCTGCTCTCTTGGCTCGCTCACCTCCATCGGTCGTATTTCTTGCAACCGGATTGCCAAATCCTGAAATGTTTCCTTTTAAAGAAGCAAAGATTACACTACAGTAAGTATACCTGTGTAAGTATACCTGTTGCTAATTCAAGGGTTTAGGTGATACTTCTTAGCTTAAACAATGCAGGTAACATTTTTAGAGCATGGTAAATACTGACCCTGTTCATAGGGCATCATGTTGTTGGGGGTTGTCCCTTCATTTCTGTATCATGCCGTCTCGGGTCATTGTTTGGGGCCACGAGGTGGACGATCAGCTCTACTCTCTTACTTGTCTTGTTCAGTCACTCACACAAAACCAGGTTGTTGCTCAGAAGTTATTCATCTTACTGGATAGACACTGTTGGGGTGATGCTACAGCTGCTTCACTCGTACTAGCTGCCAAGCAAGTGCTGAGGAGCGATCATGCATGACATTTGATAAGCCATGTTGGTGCCAGGCGAGTGAGAGTGTGTCACGCTGGTACAGGCAGAAATCCCATAAGCAGGGTGCGTGCAGCTCCCATGGCAAGGCCAGCTGGGAGCGAAGGTGCCCGTAACACATGTATCGCAGCCTACATTTTCAATTGTAGCTTATAAAAGAAAATTATGACTTCTCATTCTCAAGAAATTAATTTATATAGGCAGCTGTATTGTAGGAAACATTTTTGAAGCCCAAAGATGGTAGACACCACCAAGCCGCCGCCGTTAGCCATCACGGCAAGCATTTCGGCCGCCAGCTAACCTAACCTAGCCTCCAAAAATGTGGCTAAAACCGCAAATTTTAAAGCTATGCACAAAAATGAAACCAATCAATTACAAAATTATTTGTAACTTGCCTTCAGTAGCGAACTACTCGACTGTCTTATTATTTGCAAAGAGTGCATAAGGATATTTTCATGGAACGAAATCAAAATCACCTAAAAATAGGAAATTACTTCCTCACTTTCACAATCAGGATGCTACCAGTATCTTTGAAATTTTCTACGGTTTATCAACAGTATTCAAGCACGATCAGGGAAAAATGGAGTTCACTTTCTACATCTTCGTCATTTTTGTTTGTTCGAAAAGAACGTCCACGACCCCTGTTTATAAGATAACCTCTTGAAAATGGCCTGGTCTCTTCTAATTACAAAGCTGGGTTCACTTGCACAAATCCAAGTCTTCAGCATCTTCACTTCAGCATACTGTCCGAGTTCTATGTGCTGTTCGAAAATGTACATTACCTGTAATTTTTTACATTCATGTTCTGAATGTGTCTACCCCTCTAGAGATAGTTATATAGCCTCCAGCTCGGTAACCCAGTGCGTCTGCATATCCTTCCTATAAACGCTGCGGCGTGACGTGGTGTCATCTTTTCTTCTTGAACGACCGCCATGTGCGTTTTCCGTGTACCATTTGTCGACTTCTACCCTTCGCTGACGGTCGTCCCTTTGTCAGCTTCTACCCTTCGTTGGCTGTTGTCCCTTCGCTGACTGTATACTGTACTGTATACTTTTATACTGGCAGGTAACAATTAGGCCTAAAAGTTGATAATTACGTTTAAAATCTAAAACTAAGTGTAAAAGCTAACATTTTTAGCCGACAATTGTGACAGATACTACTTTTAGATTATATAATAGACAGCGCTGTTGCAGTGCTTAGTAGAGGTGTACGTACACCTCAACTTTTTCGAAATAGCCTTTTTTTTTACGTGTTTCTACGACATTTGATAGCAATTGATTTTTGTGATTGCAAGTGACCAAAAATTTTCTTAATTATGACCTATTACGGCTGTTCTCTGTACTTGATCTGGTCACCAAACATCTGTTAGGTTCCAACGTTAATGTATGTTTCAGAAGTACTGTACAAACTGATATATTTTACATATATTTTCTCTCTTAGGGATGGCAAGACCCTAAATTTAGATGGCGATGTCATGAAGGCTGCTTTGCAGTATGGCCCGACCCCAGGGTAAGAACAGTCGCTCCCTCTACACTTTAGTCTATTTTGATGATCTTGCTCATTATGTTACTACAATAGTTATGATTTCATAGGTACGGGCCATTGGTAAATCTGTTAAAGGAAATGCAGAAAAAATTGCACAATCCTCCCTGCTTCAGCAACATGGATTTGCTCGTGACACCTGGCTCTCAAGATGGGTTGTGTAAGGTGACCATTAAAATTAATATTGGTTGGTGTATGTTCCTTTTTCAGAAGTTAGCTCTAAGGTGTTACAAAGTTAGACGTTTGGTTTTCAGATGTGCATTGGTGTCTTAATATTTTTTTATGTCGACTGTGGTCCCACCGCTAAAATTCATAATATTGCCAAATTTTTTGACTGATTTAGACATTTCAGTTTAGTATTTTATAAGGCTGCACCGAACGATAATTTTTCAGCCGAACCGAACCAAACTGAATAAACCTTAAATAAGCCGAACACCGAACACTTCCGAAGTACGAACCGAACGAAAAGGTACATCTATCTTAAACTAAAATGTAGAAGAACTCAGTTCACAAAGATTCATCAAAGCACAAGTTTACAAAAAAGTGTAGATATTTTCACATAGATTTATAAGTCCATAGATGTTGAAACTCTGTTTAAACTGTAAAAAATCTGCACTACTTTTACGTTTTCCCTTATGACTTCTGAACCGTTAGAACTAGGAACTTGTGGTTTGGACCAACGAAAAGCTGGCGAAAAAAACCTTCAAAATGGTGTATTCAAACATCAAAATCCGTCAATTAGAAGTGAAAATATGTTCGGTTTGGTATTTTGCGTTTGAAAGACCGAACACCGAACCGAACACCCTCTGTTCGGCCATGTTCGGTTTGGTACAGCCTTAGTATTTTAACTGGCTTGAAAAGTATTTTAACTGGCTTGAAACCTGCATAATTAAGGGCTAAGGGATTTTAACCAAAGATTGGTAATAGTTCACTGGTTCAGTGCTTGTGAACCTACTAGGCCTCAAACGCTTCCATCCAGCATCTCGTCAGCAGAGAACTGCGCAAACGCCTTATATGGAAGGCTACATGCAGGGTCTCGTCGTAGTCATCTGCTATTTCCACAACAGTCGATGCACGTCGGACAATGTAAATCTTGTCAATAAGCTTCTTGTGGTGGCCTGAAGAAGACAGGCGAACTTTATTTTAAATTATTTTTACCATCTTTAGTCAAAGCAGCCTGTCGAAAATTCGCAAATCGGTAGGATTTGTGTATTTAGAATTTTTGTGTGATTTCGTCTCTTAGAATAGTTCACTTCTCCACTTATACATTGTGTCAACCTGTGGCTGTGATTTAATAGCTTACATGTTTGACCTTTGAAAACACAGTGCTGGACTCGTAAGGTGCCGCCATTAGCCGCCACAGCCGAATCTATTTTGTAAGGCAAATCCCGGCCGGAAAAAATTTCGGCTAGCCAGCCATAGGTACCAGAAAAAAAACAGCTTAAGTCAAATCCAACAACCTGCTGTATTGTTCGTTTTGCATCACACACTAGACAGCTGTTGTTTAAGCATTTGGTCTTGTATCGTAGTAACGCATCAATCACTCCTGAATGATTTTCGTAATCCGAATGTCGACACAACGCGCTGTTGTTTTATGGAGTCAGTGGTGATGGCCGTAGAATAACATGGGGTCTTGTGATAGCTTGTTATTGTTCTGACATTGTCAACGAGCTTGTTGACAAAAAGAAAATATAACAAGAATGTTACCATAAACTTGTGTTGTCAGTTTGAGTAGTAGTGTTTGTGGGTAAATTTGGTAGTTGTGAGTAAATTACTGTTTTTAGTAGAGCGCAGATAGTACTGTAGCGCAAAACGAGGTGACAGTACTATCGTAGCTGGAGACCGTACTATAATACAGCTAGGATGCAGTAATAAGCTATTATACCACTAGTTTTACCAGCCATACAAGCAACAATGTTTGTTTTCCGGGCCTAAGCTTAGCCAAATATCAGTACAGCTAAATCTTACAGCCGAATTTTGGTGCGAAGCCGGCCGTCCTACAAAAAAAATTCGGCTTATGGGTCTTCCGGTTCTAGTATTAAAGGTCAGTTAACCTTGTTCTTGATCATAGGTGAAATGAAATCGAGTGAAACAGATTTAAATTCGTATGTAACTCAGCTCTTTTGTATTGGTGTAAAATCGAGTACATTAGAAACTCTGTATTAAGAAATGGTTTATAACAAAAAAATATTCTGTGTAAAGAAATAACCCTCAGCCTTTTCTATAAAGCAACTTGTACCATTTCATTTAATTATAACAAAAACTTCATTATGAAGAAAGACATTTTCAGGTCCATTGGTTTGGTTTTAAGGAGCTTTGACTGAATTGGTGAATGTATGCAAACATCCTGCTGTCATAGTTATTTTTGGATACTTATATTTTACTACTGAATGTACACAGAGTATGCCGTGCAGTGTTTGTATCATTTGTTAAGTAGGCCTACAATCGATTTAATTTTTTTTTTGTATAAAGTACATTTCATAACTTTTTTTACTTAGGCTTTTGAAATGGCTTTAAGACCTGGTGATTATGTGCTGCTGCAAGAACCGTGCTATCCGGGAACCCTTGGTATAGTAAGTGTTTCGCACGCATAGTTTTGTTATTCATTATTGACATATGGTTAGCAGAGATAATAAAAAAATCAAATATTTTCAGTTGCGTCCTTATTCACTTAAGTATTTGGTCATTGATGGCGATAAGGATGGAATGGATCCCAAGTCTTTGCGCAAAATTATGGAACGTTGGACTCAGAATCAGGCCGGGGATAATGATTGTGTTGCTCCAAAAGTGCTTTATGTCAACCCTAATGGAGCCAATCCTGCTGGAACTACTTTAAGCTTAGAACGTCGCAAAGAGATATACAAGGTACGATGTAGTAATATCGTGGCTGCTATCTTCTGTAATTACAATTTCATAAAATTAAATCAAAAAAATTACCGGTTAGGCCCAATACAGCAATAAACCTGTTATAACAACGCTATTTTTGAGGCTCTTCAGGAAACGATGCAGACAAGAGTGATTTTTAGAATAATAAACCTGATATAACATTCTATTTCCACTGGACTATAAAGAGGTTTTGCTGAAATTTTCTTTCTTTCTCTGCGTGCAGTTTACACTGTTACTGGCTGTTTACCTGTTAAAAGTAATGTACACCTGTCCGCGAGTATTGTGCGGGTATTGTTTGGTATGAAAGGTTACATTGTCGAAAGTCGTTGATGCCCTACTGGTGCACCTATTTACATTGCCGCGAAAAAACTTTACTTATTTATCTGGCTGAATTTGTGTAGTACATAGCTCTTTTGCAGTGCACTCCTCTATTTATAGCAAACGTCACGGTTTACAGCACAAACCTCATTTTATCGCAGCAAAGTAGTCGCGCACAATTTCAAGAAAGAATATATTCCAACAAGACTATATCTAGCAAATTTTCGATAGTCCGTTCACCGGAGATGTAAAACCTAGCCGACTGTCTTCTTCAGGCTCACAAACGTCGAACGTCACAAAATGTCTGCTTTCTACAGTGTATTGACGTTTGTGAGCTTGATGAAGATAGTCAACTGGCTTTTACATCTCCGGTGAATCGAAGCACCAAAATTAATAGGTACAATCTCACATCGGGAAAGAAATCTGTCAATTTTCCGCACATTTTCGACAGTTTGCCTGGAGCATACAAACGGACTGATGTGATTCAAAGCAGCAGTAAAACCTCAAAATAGAGCCTGACTAAGACAGTTGGGAGACGTATTTTAGCATCCAAGCAAACTGTCAAAAATTTGCGAAAAATTGACAGATTTTCTTCCTGTTATGAGATTGTGCAGATTTATTTTGGTTCTTCGATTTTCCGAACTCTCGCAGTGTTTACGTATTTTCAAATCTCTGGTGAACTGACTATCGAAAATGTGTTAGATATAGTCCTGTTGGAATGTCTTCTTTCTTGAAATGGTGCGTGATTACTGTAGTAAGATGTCTTCGACCTTTTAGGTAAATTTCATGACGTTTTAAAAACTCATTTTCTGGCGCACTCCTCTTAAACTTTAGGAAAAAATGCACCGTTGCTGCTGAAGAATATTTTGGGACGCTCACCTCGGATCAAAGTTTTAGCTCCGTGGTACTCAATATAGCCCACTTTATTTTCCTACATGATCCTGGCATTTAAAGTAAGCCTAGCTCCATGCTGGTCGTCGTAAGTTACCGTTTATATTTGTAAACATGGTAAGTCTCGGAACTGGTGTTGTAAAATAATGTTGTTAATACATTAAGTAAAACGCAGGTACTTAGTTTCGTTAAGTAGCGATCTAACTTCACAGGTTGTTCAATTTGTCGAAATGGCAGTCCAAACATTTTGCTATAAACACATAGCCAGGAATAATTAAAAAAGACCTAATAGTGCATGCATGCATTGAGTTGCAAATGATTAAATTTATTACGATTTTAAAGTGTGTTTCTATTTTCACGCAGATAGCACAAGAATACAACCTTCTCATTTTGGAAGACGACCCGTATTATTTTCTTCAGTTTTCTGATGTAAGTTCTTTGAGCTGTGGGATAGAAAGTATGTCCATTCGAGGTGTAAAATGAAATGTAAAGGATTCTTTTTGCAGTTACAGTAAGCTTTTAACGATCACGGGTGTATTGGGATGAGTAATGGCCTCTCGTCATTTGCAGCTGTCGTTAGGGTCCAGTCCAGTCCTACTGGATA
>JAHWFP010158871.1:0-22553 GCA_023313725.1 Lithobius niger | reverse complement strand
TAAATACCAGAGATGTCTTGTTCCATCGTGAATGTTAAAAAAAAAAAGAAAGTTTTGCCTGGTGTTTTAAAAAAAAATGTGCCAGTCATTTTTGCGTCTCTCTTACTCTGTTGCGTGTTCAGATGCAAATATGATATTTATGTTGGCTGTTGGGTGAGGACTGGTATTCAGATCATTTCCTCCCGGTGTGAAAAGTTTAAAAAAGAAAAGGAAAAAAATATATATAGCCTATAAACTGATCTCGTTCACCAGATGGTGTCGTAATCTAAATATGAGTTCCACCATAATTCCAATGTTATGTCTTTCCACTGCTGCTAGTTGTAGGTTAACATTATCCTTATACGATCATCATTAAGAAAGAATATTCCCTTTTCCCTTTAACAAAAACCAAAGGCAGTATTTTCACTCTTGTCGTTGCCAGTTTACGGCGCTTGTTTGTCCACTGCTCAAGAAGTCGTCCCAGTGCGTTGATCTTGAGTCAGTGGTGCACGTTAGTGAAGGATGGTGGTTCGTGGCTTTTTCTTTCATCACTTAGCTAATTAATTTCATTCTTATTTTTGTATTAGAACGATTTAGTGTTTCATTAGTGTGTGGATTCATAATAAAATCTGTGGCAAGAAGTCGATACTTTATAGTATGACTTCATCAGATTCCGTGTCGGACATTAAACTATTTAAAGTAAAATTGAAGGTTACCAGCTTATTTTTTTTTTCGTGTTACTTTTTTCCCGGCTGGATGTTTTTATCTGCGCTGGTCTGTTGGGCAATTTAGAAGTTGCTGGTTTAATTTAGAATCTGTCTTTTTTTTTTTTAATAAACAAACAAAACAAAAATACAATCGTGCATTTTGTATATTCTTGCACTCCCTCTGTTTAATGTTTACTTACCATCAATAAATTTAACTTCTGCAAGTGATGAATGGGAGTGAGTGTTTGCTTCCTGTGTGCACATTATTCAAAATACCAAAACTTCGACTAAAGTTACTAAAGAGGATTTAATTGTCAAACAGTGATGGTGATAGTGATCTGCCAGCACTAAGGCATGTGGAGAATAGGCAGCCCTAATTTCAAATTGGTCTATAAGGAGGATCCCACGTGTGGCAACCTTAATTCCAATTCAGAAAGTTCATTATGGTCCTTGAAAACGTGGACATTAAAGAAATTTAATTTAGAAAAAAAACCAGGTCTGGAAAAGAGTTTGAAGTAAAAAAAGGCGGAAAGCCAATGGCTCAAGATGGGTTAAATAAATACGGATGCAAACCTATTTACATTGCCTTTTGGACTTGTATGTCAGACTGCCTGAGCGGAGAATCGAACCCATGACCTTTGAAATCAAAGGCCAAGGATCTACCGCTGAGCCAAAGTGGCCATGTCAGTACGGCTCAGCGATAAGACCTTGGCCTTTGATTACAAAGGTCGTGGGTTCAATTCCCCGCTCAGGCAGCCTGATATACAAGTCCAAAAGGCAATCTAAATAGCTTTGCATCCGTATTTGTTTATCTTTGAAGTGTGTCTTAAGAATCCGTGAAGAGTTCCCGCTTGTTTTCCAAAAGACCTAATTGAAATTGGTAAAAAAATTGGAAACTATTTAAACCTATTATGGAAGTACTTTTGTTTATTTGCCTGCATTTGGTACAAAGACTTAAGTGTTACAATGTTTCCTTATTGATTTTTTTATGATTGGCATCTAAATGCCTACAAAAATCAAAATGGTATTTCATGTGCCATGCAAAATATTTTTGGTATCAAAGAACTACCTCTATGCAAGTGGGAAATTTGTTTTGTTAAACACAATTCAAGATGATGGCTAAAAACCAATTTCCTTAAATTACAACGTAAACTTGTACTGCTGTACCATTTAGTTACCTCATCTTTTCTAAACGAAGCGCAAGTACTTTACAACATAAATAATTAAATTTTAATATTTTTTTTAAATTTAGTTTGTACTAGAAATTAAAGAATCGGCAATCGCCATTCACAGTGGCTTGTGTTAGACATCTCGAAAAGGACAAAGAATTAAACTTTACTAACATTTGGATGGAAATTTGTAGTCAGTTCACCAAGAATGCTAGCAATTCCAATGTGAATCCTTTCATTGAGGTTCCAGGGCTGCATCTTCACCAGAACACACTCGAAGGACCTCTTCAAGTGAACGTTACATGGCAGAGATCACCAATGTGCGTTGTTTGAAAGATGGCGATATCTGTCGTGTAAAGTTACCGTAGTTTGGTGTGGTGCTTCGAGTGTATTCTGATGAAGGTGAACGACCCTTGAACTTCACCCAAAAATGCAAGAGGAAACTTGCTGGCATTCTTGGTGAACTGACTATAAATTTCCATTTGGTGGTAAAGTGTAATTGTTTGTCCTTTTCAAGATACTAGAGATTCTGCAGTTACTGCGTAATTGCTGTATTTCTGCTTAGCGGCAAGGATGCTGGTGTGAAAGTGTCAACTTTGTTCTGCAATGTGTCCTTGTAGGCATTTCGGTAGTTGCTCGGTGTTTCCGGTTTTTTTTTAAAGTGCTAGGTTGGAGTAAGAATGACGTTCTCGTAAATTGTTTTAGACTAAGAAAGTATTTCTGGATTCCTGTAGGTTGAACCTTAGCTCTATTATTTTCTTTAAATAGCTTATATTTTTCTCATTTTTCGCATGCCTGAAGGAAAAAGTAATTTAGATTGCAATGTTATGACTACATCTGGATTGTTTTAGCGTGTCGCACCTTCAGATCAAAATTGCAGCACTATGCGTAGACGAGGGATGTCGTAAACCTGAAAAAAATTTTGGTGGAAGCACAAACTATTGCAAATCAACGCAATTAGCGGCCAAAGTTTGTGGTGTGGTTGTGTAAATCTGAATCACTAATGGTTGAGCCATTCCAAAAAAATAGAATTTGAAGTATTTACTGGTTATGGTGTCCGGGTGAGGTGCACATGCCTGTCAAACGTTAATCATGGCATAGTACCACTGGTTTCATTGTTTCTGGTTGTGACAACACAGTTTTTGCGTCAATGCTGTCACGTGACCGCAATTTGTCTGCTAGGCCAGACGTCGTTCTTGTGATCACGAGAAGACGACGGCGGAAGTGGCGTTGTAGTATTACTACGCCGAATCTCGCAACGGCAGCGCGCGGACACATGACTGCGCGTAGCTGTTATAAGGCAGGCCGGATGTTGGTTTAATTTTTCAAGGAGACATCAACTAATAAATAGTGCTTGGAAATGTATCGTGATTGATTCATCCCTCACGCTTGTAAACAAGTTTAGTTACAAGACTTGGCCATTTCATTAACCTCTTGACGGCATCTCCGGCAGTTACTCCGTGCAGCTACCAGCATATCTTTTGCTTCCCTACCTTCGCCTATTTAGTAGTGATGGGTCACTTTTGTTTTTTGACTTCAGTGACGGTTTTGGTTTTAAATGCCCACAAACCGTGGTTTCGATATTGGTGTTTGCCACCAACCCCCCCCCCCCCCCCACCGATTTTTCTATAAGTTTTTTTCTTTTTTTGGAACAGTATTACTAGCTTTCAGCTCGCTCCAGCTTTCACTTTCAACAGTGTCATTGACCATGGACCTGGTTGTGGTGCCATTATTTTATGACTAGGAGCTTTGCTGTCATTTAAACACGGAAAATAATAATTATTTAAAAATTTAAAACAACAAATCAATCCTTGATTTTTCGAATGACGTACAATAAACCGACGCAAAATCTGAATCGGTTTTGGTTTTCACTAAGGACAGAAAATTCGGTTTCGGTTACTGACCCATCCCTACTCTTAAGCTTTCATGAGTTTGCAAGTTATTTTCAAATTAATACATAAATACATTTTCATTAGTATATTAAACTATTGGAATTATAAACAAACAGTGGGTATCCTTACAACCAACCCTTCCCAATGTCGGTCGCCACTCGCCATTTGGCGAGTAGAAATCAACAGTTGGCGACTTGGAATTTAGCCTTACTCGCCAAATCGGCGACTAGCTACAGAGCATGCCACTGAAAAAGGGGTATCTCTGGAACCGTATAAGTTAGAGACGAACGGTTTGCGGCGTTATGCTAAGATTTATAATGGCTATATAGCTGGAGTTTAAGAAGATTAACACAATTTTGTTAATGCATAAATTAGAGAAACCTTTCATCATACAAGACGTATTTGGTATGTGGAGAGTAAAAATTGTGAAATGGCGAGTGCTTTGTAAGGTCTACTGGCCAAGCGGCGACTGCTACTGGATTGACATTCGGAAGGGTTGCTTACAACGATGCTTGTATTATACGGGCATAAGAATAGCCGTATAGTACTAATTATTCGATGCCATAACAATTGTGTGTATTACTAAAGTAAATAAATTTGCTACATTGAACAGTTTCCTCAGCAGTTTCTTTTAGTACTCAGTTTTCTTTACTGCAATTTGTGATTTTAACAAGTTTACGTTGCTGCGACACGCTTTTCGTTTAGGTGAAACGTAATGGTTTTTTTTACGTTAGGCTATTTCATGGGGGAGTGGAGGGGGCGTGGATGCACCCAAATTCATGACTATAAGAAATAGACATTGCACAAATGATATATTCTTTAAAAAGCTTTCGTGAGTTTTTTTAAGTTGCGAAAACAAATGGTAGGCTTAAATGTTTTGCTTACCTGGTCTACACTCGAAAATCATTGCAACACAAACACTTTTGCCGTTCAGCACTTTAGGAAATTCAGCATTTTTAAATAGATAATATGCTCTCACTTTCCGTGCAAGTCACACAGTAAACTAAAACAGTGCGTCAAAACAACTCCAAGCTGACTTGGTTTTGATTGACCGACTGACTGCTTTTATTTCTTAGGACTAATTAACAGAAAGGAGCAGCTCACATACGTTATAGTAGTGGGAAGGCCGGCGCGCTTCTCCCGGCAGGAACTCTGCCAGTTGGGCAAGATCGTCATGCAAAGTAAATACGAAGCGATTTTCTTGCTTTCCAGTATGTACGCTATTGCTGGACTTGCGGTGATGTTGAAATCGAAGATTGGATCACTCCAGTTATCACGACTGAGCACAATTCTCACAATAACATATTACAAATATTGAAAAGATGCAAACTACACGGCTTACTCACTGCTATTGTATCCAGCAGTTGGGATGCACCATTGTTGACGCTTAGCTTGCATAATTTATCCAACAAAATTGTAGTCATACCCACTCGTAGATTCATTGGATAATGGTTTGTGACGTCACAATGATTCAAATAATAATATAAGCCATTAGCACACTACCAGCAAGACCTATCCATTTATGTCCATGGTAGGGCGTCATTGAAGCCAATGACGTACGCTCTGGTCGTCAAGAGGTTAACCCTTTAGGGAAGCACCCGTGCTTTCAAAGACTGATGTGCTTGAATTCATCCGGTGATAATCATCGTTTTAAGCAAACGTTTCTTCAACTTGTCAAAGCAATAACTTCCAACCAATCCTGGTTAAACTAAAACAATATGAAAGCCAGTTCATTTATGAAAAAAAATGAAAAGGCTACAATTTTTTTCCTACGAGTGAGTTACAATGTTTTCTACAAGGATTTTCACTAGGTTTTGCTAGTTTTGGGCAAAACAAGATGACGTGTGATTGCAGTCCTATAAGTGTTAATAGTCCATACTGTTCGGATAACCGTGTACATCGTGTAGCCACCGGTAGATTCAGTTGCATAGTCGTTGCAATTCTGACCTGCTGGCGTTTTGCTGCTGTTTATTCATCATAGTTTCAATATTGTTAAAGATGGAATAGTTTGCCAGTAGAAAATGTTAAATAATCTACTGCTGTGTCGCCATCTATCGTCCATGACGTAGTTTCCAGGTTACTCTCTCGTGCTGGAGGATGTATCAAATTTTCTCCTGTCTTTACAGATTTGACGATTTGTAGATGGTACCAAGGTAAAGTAGAATGATTTACCTTTTTAAAGTTTATTTATCATTCTTGCTGAGAATGAAAATAGTGTTTTCTTTTTTTTTGGGGGGGGGGGGGGGGAGGGGGAACTGGTGTTTACCCTGATTCCACTTACCTACTTCATGTGTTGGTACCGTAGTAATAGTGGGGCGTCGGATGAACGTCTAACTGGAAAATCGTCTAATGGGATAACTGTCTAATATCTGCATAAATAAAAATTCTGTAAAATGATCTAAGAATATCGTATACTCTAATGGATAATCGTATAATGGTTAAACGTCTAACTGGACAATAATATACCTGCGGTTCTGATGTTATATGTATAGCCGCAACGAGTGCGGTAGCACGAGCGAAGCAGGAACATTAGACGATTTTCCATTATACAAATTTCTTGTTAGACGATTTTCCATTATACAAATTTTGTATTAGACGACTTTCCGTTATACTGTTATACGTTCTTCCAATTATGCAACTTTCCAGTTAGACGATTTTCCCCCCCCCCCCCCCCCCCTAATAATAGTGTTGTGATATCCCATGTTGGAACTTGGATAGCAGGCTCTAAACTAGATGATACTGTTACATATAATTTCGTGTAGCGACTATGATGGGTTCACTTTTCTTGATGGTGATGCGAAACCATAGTAATTTAAAAAAAAAAATGAAAGGGGGTTTTATTGTGGGAGATTTGTTTCTGTGGTGTAAACTGCAAGTCGGCACTTTTATTTTTGTCTGCGATGGTTTTAATTTCTTAGAATTAGTTGCACATTGCTGCGAGAAAAACGAACTCAACTGAGAATCTTACATTACACCTTAGAAAAATTGGGAGTGCGGTATAGAACTGGAATGGTGTTTATCGGCAGTTTAATCTGTGATGATAAACAGTTGCAGTTAACTTGACTGGTATTTCCTTGTTTAATCGTTATTGAAAATAAAAAAAAATTTCGTATATCAGTTTGTTGTGACACAATTCTACATTTCGGGATGAAATCCTTTCTTTAGCCGAATCCCTCCATTGTTATTTGCTATCACCCTAAAATCTTATTAAATATGTGGTAAAAGAAAATGAATGCCTTCTTTTCTTTTCCCTTGGGGGCGACGCATCCTTTTTCATCTTCATTGCTCATGAATTATCCAGCAACTGCATGCACGTAAGAATGTACCATAAATTGTCTGTTCTTCATGTGTCTGTTTTCATAGTTTAATCTAGTGTACTTGTTATTTTTTCACTTGGATCCACCGATGTTTCCTTTTCAGCATCAAATATTCCATAATTCTAAATAACTTGCTTGCTGCCTCTGTTTTGTTTTCGATTGTTTTGATCGGCAACATCGCTGTACCATATATTTTTAATCGAAAACGTGAGGCACAGAAAATTGACGCTCAAAATTCAAAAGTCAACACGAACTAATGATCGCGAATTTTCAATAGGCAGATGGCCATAAATATAAAATTTCTTCGTCCTCTTCATCAGGCTACTTCTGTGTTTTGTTCTGTTTACATCGCTGTTGTCACATGCTTATTGGTTGAGGTGGTTTAAACTCGGCGGTTCACGTATCCTACTGCATGTGCCGGGCCTATCTTGTCTCTCCTGTCATCTCTCTGAGTAGTCTGCCAAACTGTCTACTAATATGGAACTCAATTGACGGAAATGATGGTCTCTGGATATCATGGGTGGTGTGTCCGTTTTTAATTCATGCTGGATGGCTAAAGAGGCTATCCCTCTTAAATGCCTGTCTCTCCTGGAGTTAGTCATCTGCGTATCGAAAATTTGTGATCGTTAGTTCGTGTTGAATTTTTAATTTTGAGCGTAAATCTACTGTGCTTCACGTTTTCCAATTGAACATTCAAAGTACAATGGTTGGCATTTTTAATCAACTTAAGTGACAATGTCATCATTTTTCAGTTTTGTACGGAACACTCTTTGGACTGGATCTCTTCCTGCCAGGAGTGCGCAACGGATAAGCTGCATGACGGTATTTTTTTTTAACCCCTGTTAGAACTTTCTCTACTGCCGTAGCGTATACTCTCATTTTGACGATATTTATAATTTTTAGTGGTCAGGTTATGCATAGGAATTAAATGCCTGGTTTGCTCAGCCTAAAGCTCTTCCGTTACGACAAAAATTAAAGGAAAACGTTAAGCCTTAGCAGTTTTACTTCTGTACTTTCGTGTGGCCATGTGTTAAAAAGACACTGGAAGTGGAACACTAGTCTAATACTGGTATGTACTTAATCATCGATTAAAATAATGGTGGCTTCATTCTTTTAGCGATGTCAGATTTTCTTCGTTGGAAAATATCTAATGTTAGAAAAGATCTCGCATGATTAAGTGTACACTGTATTTTACAACTGTATATTGGAATTGCCAGTAACAAACGCAAATGATGAAGCAGGCCCACAGTGCTGACCAAATAATGAAATATACTACTTTACCGAAGCAAGTTCGTGACGTTTTGATCCTCTGTATTAGAAGCGTAATAAAAGGCACATTTGAAAAGTGGATGACTTGCAGCATTTATTTATCGATGTTGTCCTTTTGAGTATTCAAGAGTAGTTCAGTAATTATATCCTCCAGCAAAATCAAAATGTTTGTATCCAGTATCCTGAGTTAAATGGATTTAACCATGAAAATATTCCTTGGCTTGTCACAGTTTTAGAGCAGGCCACTTTCATTTTCCCTCGGCTGCCAAAGGACTGTAGAGTTACTATTCAGTTTTGAAGTTTGTGGACTGGAACTTGGCCAAAATCTGTGACGAGGCTTCACACCGTTTAAGTTAAGGCCACCATAGTGGAAGGAAAATCGAGACACACGCTAGTGTAACGCCTGCCAAGATAAAGATCACACCTGTTCAGATAAAATATATATAAGCATGGCGACCACTAGACACTTTGTCTTTACAGGTAAGGTCTGGTGGCTCTTTCAGCTATCTGAAGATAAATAACAATGCGACAGAAGAGGCTAAAACTTGTTTGATCGGGAGACTTTGGTCGCCTGACAACAAAAAAGTCACTGTTAACGACACATCTTAACGTTTTCTTGTTAAGAAAACGATGTGAATAACGCCAACATTTTCCTAATTACTAGCCAATGCCATTTCTTGTTTCACGAAAATAAATTCTTCCATGCGGTGAGTAAAGCTGAAATTTTGCAAATTGATGTAGTTTAACCGTGGAACATGCCTTATGCTGGTTTGGGAGCTGGGGGTTACCAATCAACCTCGGTGCTATTTTAGGGGCTGAGTTGCAGCATTGTTTGGCTTGCCACAACACGAAGACGTGGTTACGTAGCGTGATGACAACGGCTTGAGTGAAGAATTGTTGCTTTCTCACACTGCTGGATAACCTAAGTTGGGTGAATTTATCGACTAAAGACTTTGACACACACAATCCTATTACCGTAGGAAAAAAATCCAAAATATCAATTTATAACAGCGTGTAGTTAAAGACGTACTCGTTTGATGTGTACCAATGTCAAAAAACGAAGGAACATGAATAAGCTTTCCTGTAAGGTTGCAGATGCAGTGTTGCTGAAGTTAAGTTCACATGAAACCTGACTGCTCTCCTCAAAAGGGAACTAAAGCCAAAAAGAAAAATGGACCATAAATCTGGATTGGCTAATTCATTTTGTAATTGCTAAAGAAAAAAAATGGATTTTATCAATCAGACCAAAAAAGATATATCTACCCCCAAACAAAACTTGTTAAGGATACCCGCCAAGCTTTTTGGCAGTTTGAAAATTGTGTTATCAAACGCAAAGCTCTTTTGCCAAGTTAATCCCATGGATTAAGACTTCAAATGTTAATTGAAAATTGTGCAGTAAGCAATTTTCATACAGTATATTTCATTTAACCTTCGAACTATTACTCGGCGGGATTAACTTGGCGAAAGAGCTTGGTGTTTGGTATCACAACTTCAACGAGTTTTGTTTTGGGGTTGATAAACACATTATCACCCGGAGTAGTTCAGTCCACTTAAATTTCGATGAAGTACACCGGTCACCATCATGAGAAGCACAGCATAGTAAAACAAAGCAAAGATCACTTGGTAGAGCATTCGGTTTGAACCTGGTGCTAGTGCAGTGTCACCAGTGATCTTCACTGGGAGTTATAGCTAGATGTGCCAATAATCGTCAAATTCGCTGCAAGCTCAGGTTGGACCAGTCCTTCAACTGTGTCGTATGACGTTCCTGAGAGCTTTGTGATGGGCGCGTTGTGACGTTGGAATCTCTTAATGTAGAGCAACTTCAGTGCACGGAGGTGGGAGACCTGCAGTGAGTTAGACTGGGCAAAATGGAAGTTTTGTCCTAAGCAATTCCAAGTTGTGAGCTGTGCTGCCATTTTCCAGGTTTCCAGTGCGGTTGTCATCCATGTGTTCATTGATGCATCCCTGCAGTTTTCTTTTCGACTCGCCAATATGGCTTCACACCTACCGCAAGACACGTACACCACTCCTTGTTGAGCGAACAGATGGTGTGGGGGTTTGAAGCGGGACTGTGGTTTGTTGCTTCATCCTGGTTTTGTTTCTGGTGGGGAGGAAAGGTGGGGATTGAGGCACGTTCTGAGCCCCCTCCCCCTCCACGTTGTGCATCCATCCCCGCCTCCCTGCCCACCACCAACCACAGGTACCCCTCCAGAAACGAGACCAGGACGAAGCTACTAACCACAGCCCCCCCCACCTTCTCTCTCAACAAGGAGTGGTGTACAGTGTGCCCTGTGTTAGGTGTGGCATTATTTACATTGGCGAGACGAAATGAAAACTGCAGGCATGCATCAAGGAACACATGGATGACACCCGCACTGGAGACCTGAAAATGACACCACAGTTTACAACCTTAATGAACATTATATTGCCTGGGACAAAACTTTCATTTTGCTCAAGTCTAACTCGCTGCAGGACTCCCACTTCCATGCACTGGAGTCGCTCGCGATTTAGCGATTCCAGCGTCACAACGTGCCCCCATGAATCTCATAGGAGCTTCGTTTGACACTGTTGAACGATTGGTTCAACCTCAACTTGCAGCAAACCTCGATGACCGTTGGCACAAGGTGTGGCGCCATTTACATAGGTGAGACGAAATGAAAACTGCAGGTATGCATCAAGGAACACATGGATAACACCCGCACTAGAGACCTGGAAAATGACACCACAGCTTACAACTTTAACAAACCTTATATTGCTTGGGACTAAACTTCCATTTCGCGCTAGTCTAACTCTCTACAGGGCTCCCACCTCCATGCACTGGAGTCACTCGCTATTAAGCGATTCCAACATCACAACGTGCCCCCATGAATCTCGCTGGAGCTTCGTTTGACACCGTTGAACGATTAATTCAACCTCAGCTCGCAGCAAACCTCGATGATCGTTGGTGCATCCAGATACAACGCCAAGCGAAGATCAGTGGTGATACCGTAGTAGTACCAGATTCAAAATGAATACCCTATGATGCAACGTTTGCTTTGTTTGGCTACAACGTGCTTTTGATGATGGTGACTGGTGTACTTCACCGAAAATGTCCTATGTCTTCCTACTTCTACTGTAATCGCCGGGTACCGTTTTTTTTTCGCCACCATACTCCCATTTAACTTGCAAGTTTGGTCTGGGATGCTTCTCAGAAAGTTGGCCGATGTAGTAGCTCCATCCAATACGAGGTCTACTCTGCTAACTTCATGTACTGTCCAAGTGTTTGGTGGCATCCAAATAAAATCAAAAGTGCCCGAACCGGACATTGTACTGCAAGTCATGTTTCCCTTAACAAAGGCGCTGGAGTCTTGATGACAATTATCCTAGGTGTATCCACCGGTTTCTCGTTCTTTGCCCTAAGGGCAATAAAAAAAAAACTATCGTTTAAAAGGACCGCCCGCATGACAACTCCGTCTTGTGACGTCGGTTTTATCCACATTGTGAAAATTTTGCTTCATGCGGAAATTCTTTGTTTTCTTGTCATTGTTAAGGCGTGTTGATAATCAGCTGAAATCTGTTCGTTGCATTCAGCATAAAATTACTTAACCAAGAACCGCCAAAAATTACATAATACTAAATTTTAGAGTGCCAAATGCTAATTTTAACCCATAACCGCCTGAAAGAACTTTAGACCCCTTTTTTTTTAGAGTCCCTTGGGTCGGTTCTCGGATTCGAACTGGCATTCTCTTGGTTTGGAGCCGACGACGCTGACCACTGGGCTGTGACTGCCCGCTTTGCTCGGGGTCCCCGGGGACCCCTCACAAAGCTCGCGCTGGGACTTAGTTTTTCGCTGTTATACGTTGAAGGCGTACGTTCGTATCTAGGCGGTTATGGGTTAAAAGTTAGCATTTTAACTTGAACTTTTTATTTTGTTATACGTGTTTGTTCAAATTTTGATAAAAAATAAAAGCCACCCGCTCGCATGGTAGATTTTGCCGATAATCTCCTGTTAAACATGGTACTTTTTTTATTTACCGTAAATCCCAGTGGGAAAGAGAGAGACGTGTGTCCAATTCTTCTCACTCCTCAAAAACTTCTTCCCCTTGGCTAATGCATCATGACATGCCATCCCAAGGCAAGCTCAAGCTGTCCGTTTCCTAGGCTAGCTCGTCCGGGAAGAGTGAGACAAATTTCCAGAGTTGGCTATTGCCCCTGGTCGCAAAGAGATTCACCGCCGAGGTACCCCACAGCTTGAAGATGGAATTGGAATTGCACACAGTTGGGAAGAGCCGCAACTCTGGTGTTGGTATCTAGTCCTTTCTGCATAGTTTGTCTGGGCAATAGAACGATGTGGTGTGCTTGGCAAAGCCATTGGGTCTCGATGACTTCTACTTGGAGAGAGTGTGATCTTGTTCTGCCCCCTCTCTTTATGAAGGTGACTGCAGAGGTGTTGTCAGACATTATTGCCACTGTCCTTGTTTTAGGTGAGTGGCCCAACACTTCTCTGCTTTGTTAGCTGCCCGGAGTTCCAAGATGTTTATGCGGAGAGTTTACTCGTGATCCTTCCAGATTCCCGAAAGGGTCCGTGCATCTATCTGAAATCTTCAGCCCTGAGTCTAGATATCTGACTAGTACTAATGGCTGAGGATGATTAACAAGAATGCCCACTGAAAGATTGTCTGATTGGCCCACCAGAGAACTTCTTCCGCTTGAAGGAGCGCAAGGGGAATCAAGTCATCCCGACCGGTTCAGATTAACCAGTCGTGCTTCCTGGACCAATGCCAAGGTCTGGTCCTCCAGGTCGCGAAGGGGACGAGAGTGGTTATTAAATCGATCTTGCTGATAATCTTTTTCAAGTCTCTTGCCGAGATGGAAACCATGGTCAAGACGTCTAGAATTGACACTCGGAGGGACGAGATCTGCTCTGTAGATGGTCGGATGTCAAAAGTTTCGAGGTCGAACCTTACTCCAAGAAACGGGAACGTACGGAGTGGAGATTATCAATATTGCTTCAGATTTATTCCTAGACCCAGAGAGTGAAGGACTTGGAGGCAAAACTGAGCGTTCTTTATGAGCCCCATGGTGCTGAAGTTTCTCACCAGCCACTTGTCCAGGTAGGCATGGGCACAGATGTTTGTTGATGTAGGTGCCCTATTACCGGACGAATGATGAATGTAAACAAATGAGGGGCGGTGCAAAGCTTGAACGTAAGCACTTCGAAATGATATGTGACGCCTTGAGAGACGACCTGATGAGGTGAAAGACTATGGGTTTAATGGAACACACAGATATGCATCTTCTAGGTCTATAGAGATGGTGTACTGTCCTTGCCTCGTGGACACTGATGGATGAAAGCATCTCCATCTTGAAGTGTTCAGTCCGTATACGTTTATTGAGGAAGAGAAGATTGAATATCACCCTGGATTCTTCGTCCTTTTATGAGATCACCTGGGTTCGGCTGTAGAACCCGGGAGTGTCAAAAAGGCCTCAGGGCACCTTTCTAACTGCAATAGCAGGTCTTGGGAAGCCAGGTGGAGGACCAAGTGAGAAAGGAGGACCGCTTCTATGTGGAAACTTATCCTGCCCCACACCTGATGGTGAAGGGATGCAGGAACCCTGAGCGAGCAGTCAGGGTCACGGAAGCCTCTTATTTTGCCCTGCATCCCTGAAACTCCTCTTCTATGACTAGCAAAGCCTCTTCTTGACTGGTTCGAGAACGACTGCAACATTCCCCTCTGCCTTGGTTAAAGAACTGAAGAGTTCTGTCCCTCAATGGCTGAGAATTGGGATGTTGTGAGGGTGCTGACCACATGATTTCCCTATAAACAGCCCTCTCTTGAAGGTTCCGAAACTTTTAGACGTGTCACCCGAACAGTTTGGAAGTGGGGGAAGGGTCGGGTTTGCAGAGTTACACTTTTCTCCGAGGTCCAGAGTAATGTCCAGAAGGTTCCCGTTCAAAAGAAGTGAAGATTTGTGAAAAGGGATAGTACAGAGTTGGCCTTTAAAATGGAGGGCGCAGACTCAAGATAGTTAAATTATTTGGGTCCTCCAGGTAGCTGGATAGCACTTACGGCCGCAGAATACGTTACCTGGCTTGTGAACTAGCGCTAATACAATTTCTACGCATCTTTATCGCTTCTTCAAACTGAGCAAGTGGGATCTTACTTTCAGAAGGGTGCGACAAGAGTTGAACTCCATCTTGACTTCTATGGTAAGGAATTCAGCTTCTTTGACGTTCGATGTCTATTAGTTTTGGGTGCATCGGAACCTCCTGACTTGAAGAATATACCTTTACTGGGATCCGGCAGGGGGGGGGGGGTGTCCCCCACAGATATTTCCTCATTCCCCACCGTAAACAAACTCCCAAGTTCTAGTAAGAGTCAAAATAATACTTGTGATTGAGGAAGATCAACTGGGGTACCACGTAGAAATTCCAAATTAAGAAATGAAGTCTTCGGCCCATCAGCTGCATTTACCACTGGAGGAAATCTCTTGTCTACAAAAAGTGACAGCAGGAAATAGACCATGCTCACAAACAAGACTTCACTCGAATTTCGCCTTGTAATTCTCAAGACTCAACTCCAAAGTAGTTGATTCTATTTCAGAATTGTAATCATCCGAAACATCATCAAACTGATTCACTTGATTTAAGTCCTGCGTTTGTCCTTCCCACTCGATACAGTGGTTTTCCTTTTCCGTGTAGGTGGGGGCCCATCAGAAATGCAGGTTTTCGTCGAAGCTGATTGCCTTGGAAGTAAGTAGTTTTTTCTTATATCATATCGATATCCTAGGTTTGATATTCCGGCATCACCTTTCATCTTGTTAGAATTATCAGACTGAGAAAACTCTACTTTGATAACTGCTTTGGTTGAGACTCCGACTTCAGCAGCGACTTCAACTTCGACAAAGAATTTAACTGCGACTTAAGACTCCAACTACGACATTGGCAGCAAGTTCGACTGTGTTTTCAACATAGGTGATAATTTAGACTGTGTTGCCGACCCCGACCAAGCATTAGCTATATCGCCAAAAAACAAACATTTTCCTGTTCTCGGCCATTAATCGAAAATGCATTTACATCCTAAGAATACCAACCCAATTAAATTTTTGTATTTTTATCAGCTTAAGACGTAAATTCCTGATTCATACAGTGTCTTAACTTGTTCGGAGGAGTGTGTGACCGCATGATTAAGTGACCTGACGGGCCGGGATGGTCAGAATGGTTTATGGGCGCCAATGGCGGGAACAGTAGGTTGTTCCTCATGCAAGAGGAAAGGTACGACCGTGTGGCCGAGTTATGGCCTGGGTTGGATGGCCCGATTGATTTTTGTGGGCGCTAGCAGTTGGTCCTAATGCGTATGGATCAAAACGATAGACCGTTGTACAATCCAATGATCATAACGAACAAAGTAGCGTGAATAACGGAACCACCAAGACTGGTGATGACATAGAAGGGAACCAAAGCGTGATAGTCCCTGGGGCAGAAATTGGACGCGAAATGGCACCGTTAGGGATCATAGGAGGTGGGAGCCATTGCTCGTTAATTAAAAAGGTCGAAACGAATGCGGGACCAACTGAGTGCAGGAACGAAGGGTTGTCGTGATGTCGCAAGGACCTAGGGTCTCATGTCTTCTATGACCCATTCCTGGTCGTGGCCTGAGAAGAAAAAAATGATGTGATGGGCACTGCTGGATTAGGATGTTCTGTGCGATGGATGACTAGACAGGACGCGAAGACCCTTGGAGTGAAAGTATGGTGAAGTTTTCAAAGTGGGCTCGCTGGAAACAGTCAACGAGAGCGGAGTGCGGGAGCGACCGAGAATACTGTGGTCGCCCGCTCAACGATTCGGTGGTAAAGGCGAGTCATTTCTGGTGTTCTTTAAACATGCCCAAACGCCAGTCGAAGTACCAAGTTTCTCCTGGAAAAATGTGGTGTAAGAGAGGACCAAACTACAGACACCAGTGCTAAGACGACCGGGTGGACTTGCTGGTAGCCAAAGATGGGTCTTGGGGAAATTGAGAACAGTTTAGCTGTCCGCTCAATGATGTGATGGAAGAAGTAAGTTTCGAATGCTGGGCTGGCATCCGACGCTGTAAAGAACAGTGATGTGCAAATGGAGAGATGCCTGCCGTGCGGGGACCATCAGATCTTTGTGAGAGGACAAGGGCCATAACCCAACTGGTCGTGAAGGTGAGTGCTGGTAGGCGATTGTGACCGAACAAAATAATAACTTGAGGTAGAGTTCGGCTGATATTTCAATGGCGTCGTTGAAGTGAAAACAATGTGGGATGTAAGATCATAAGCAAAACGCAGAGTCGAAGCGGAAGATGGCTGAGCAGAATCAGTCCCTTACGGGGCCCACGGAAAACGGCCACAAGACGGATGGTTGCCGGGAACCATCCGTAGTAATGGTGGCTTGGGTGAAAGAAACGAACCACTCATTAGTTGCCGGGATAATACTGAGGTTGTAAAAGCAGTGGCCGTTGGGACGACGAAATGTCAGATGGTGGATCATCCTTCTTTCAAAGGGAGTGTCGAGCGGACGAAGTTACCTGAGGCAGCTGTCAGTCAGTCTCGTAAGTGAAGTGAGATCTTTGGTGCGCTTGAGAGCTTTGGATCCATCTTATTTCTTGTAGTGATGCAAACGGCTCAGAGTCGTGTTGCAGTCGCATGGTCTTCGCTTGTGACGACCTGAGTGTGGGCTGCACTGACGAGAAAGGATATAATGGTTGCAGAACAATCTGGGACTAGAAGAAAATCCCGAAGGGATCGGAGACGGTAGAAAGACTAAGATGGGTGGCCTGGAAGCGAACTGTTGTTAGCAATAGACCGCCCCATGAATGAAGGGACGGTGATTGTAAGCCCAGCGATGGGCTGTTAATCAAAGGATGGCAGAGCAGTCTGAAGAAGAAAATGGTGATGGTCGCAGTTAATGTGTTGGGTTTTTTTTTGTCTTGGTCGTCGCCAGCTGGAGGCGGTCCGATATTTGGGTAGCAGAGGGGAAAACCATTCTGCCTTTTGAAACCAATGAATGGGTTTGGCTTTCCATTGTTCTAGGGGAACCAGCTTTGTGTTGGAGTCGATAAGGCCGATGATCGAGCTAGCTCTAATGCCGATATCTGTTTCAAAAAGAAGTTTCCAAAGGGTCTTGTGGGTTTTTTGGATTCTTTCTTGAGATGGGTGAACTAGTAAGTTGTGAATATCGAACTGGGCTCCCACGAACACAAATAAAATTTCCGAAGTGAATCTTGATTTGACAGAGTTGACTACGAGGCCTATGTCGTGGAAAAAGTCGAGACATCGTTTTTGATGAAGGAGCAATTTTCTTCTCTTGACTTGTTCTGCATTTGTCGAGATGCGTGAGCTGTGATGGACTACTGAAGATGACTGAGGAGAATTATCGTGAAAATGTGAGGAGCAGTGCTAAGGCCGAATAGAACAGTCTCCAAGTGACAGACAGCCTAGTGAAATTAGACCCAATTTAGGTGGAATCGCGGACTATTTCATAATAAGCTAATTTTTGGCACAGATGTTCGTAATGGTCTTAGGTTCAACGTACTAAAAGTCCTCAGTTGTCCGTGTTGAGCTAACGCCACCATTGTAGAAACATGGCGCCCGATATCGGTTTTTTCAATATATCTCGGTAGTGGTTGCACGGGTGTGAAAATGTGTTCCGTGCAAAAATGTAGAGCATGAAATTTTCTATAAAACATGTTCTATTCATTTTTTTCGTAGATTTAATGATTCAGCCAATAAACAGTGTAGAAGAATGTTGACCTAATGCCGCCATCTTGGAAACATGCGCCCGAAATCGGTTTTTGTCAATATATCACGGAAACAGCTGCATAAAATATGTTTAACCCGAAATTGTAGAGCATGGAATTGTCTACAGAAAAGATTCTATTCATTTTTTTTAAAACTGAGTTAATGGTTCAGCAAATAAACGGTGTCAAAGAGGCCACGCACGTGGCCCCAAATGCACCCAATGTACATTACACTTCATATAGTTGGGTGGCATGGGGCCCAAAATTGATGAATTTGACACCTCTGTGAAAAGCATGAATGCGTCTGAAGAGTAACTGGAAAAATAGCTATGCTAGCAAGTTCACGAAACCCCCTGGTTGGAGGTGGAGTGGGTGATTTACCCCACTAAAAACGGTAGTTATAGTGATATTCTTGTTCAAAGTATTCTGACGAGCCCTCTAATAGGCCGAAATGGATATGCTTAGGATTTTCTGAAAGGTGGGGATCTATTCTTTCCATCAATCATAGCCACAATTGTTTAAATTAGATAGGGACCGTGCTATGCCCATTTAAAGTTGAAGAGGTAATGACGCTGCAGCGAAAGCGTATGGTGATTTTCGAATTCAAAGTGCTCTAGCGAGCCCTCCAATAGACAGAAATGGACACGCTTAGGATTTTCTGAAAGGTAGGGATCTATTCTTTCCATCAATCCTCACCGAAATTATTTAGCTTACGTAGGGACCAACTTTTACCTAGTTAAAGGCAAAGAGGTAATGGCGTGATGGCGAAATGGTTTGTTGATTTTCAAACCCAGTGATCTTGTGAGCCCTCTAATGGCCGGAATTGAACATACTTAGGATATTCTGAACGGTGGGATCTATTCTTTCATCAATCCTAACCGAAATTGTTTAGCTTAAGGTACAAATACAAATGTGAGCATTCCATGGCAGATTGAAATTCATAATAGCCGCTACACCAAGTACAGTACAGGTACACCTGACAATAGGCGTAGGACGGTCCCTAGCTAAGATAAACAATTTCGGTTAGGATTGATGGAAAGAATAGTTTCTCAGCTTTCAGAAAATCCTAAGCATGCTCATTTCGGGCTATTAGAGAGCTCGCAAGAGTAATTTGAATTCAAAAATCAAGAGACACTTTTGCCACTGCGCCTTAACGTCATCACTGTTATATGGGCGTACGACGGTCCGTGCCTAAGTTAAACAAGTTCGGTTAGGATTGATGAAATAATAGATCCTTACCTGTCAGAATATCCTAATTATGTCCATTTTGGGCTATTTGAGAGCTCACAAGAGTACTTTGGATTTGAAAATCAACAAACGCATTCGCCGTCACGCCATTACCTCTTCGCCTTTGACTAGGCTTAGGCTGGTCCCTATCTAAGCTAGACAATTTTGGTTAAGATTGATGGAAAGAATCTATCCCCACCTTTCGGAAATCCTAAGCATGTCCATTTCTTGATATTAGAGGGCTCGCTAGCAAAAGCGTATGGCGATTTTGAATTCAAAGTCATTACCTCTTCACCTTTAAATGTTCGTAGGATGGTCCGTATCTGTGTTAAATAATGTTGGTTATGACTGATGAAAAGAATAGATCACCACCTTTCAGAAAATACTAAGCGTATCAATTTCGGCTTATTAGAGGGCTCGCAAGAAAATCACTATAACTACCGTTTTTGGTGGGGTAAATCACCCTCTCCACCTCCCCCAGGGGGTTTTGTCAACTTGCTATCATAACTATTTTTCCAGTTACTCTTCATATGCATTCATGATTTTCACGGAAAGTGGCAAATTCCATCAATTTTGGGCCCTAAGCCACCCAATTATATGAAGCGTAATGTACACGGGTGCATTTGGGGCCATGCGCGTGGCCTCTTAGGCACCGTTTATTTGCTGAACCATTGACTCGGTTAAAAAAAAAACGAATAGAACCTTTTCTGTAGACAAGTACATGCTCTGCAATAACGGATTAAACTTATTTATGCAGCCGTTTCCGGGATATATTGACAAATACCGATTTCGGGCGCATGTTTCCAAGATGGGGGCATTAGGTCAACATTCTTCTACACCGTTTATTGGCTGAATCATTGAATCTACGAAAAAAATGAATAGAACATGTTTGCTAAAAAATTTCACGCTCTACCTTTTTGGACAGAACAGATTTTCAAGTCCGAGCAACCGCTACCGAGACATATTGAAAAAACCGATATCGGGCGCCATGTTTCCAAGATGGCGGCGTTAGCTCAACTCGGATAGCTGAGGACTTTTTGTATGTTGAACTTGATGTCACTGCGAACATCTGTGCCAAAAATCAGCTTATAATGAATTATTCCGAACATTTGACCGGGCTAAGATTAGACCTTTGAAAATGAACCTGAATAGATGAAATAGAAATATGGAAATACAGTATGGAGATAAGCATCTTCAAGGTCGATATAGTGAATTCGTCACTCTGACGAACTTCTCAAATGGAGGTGATGATGTCCATCTTGAAATGTTCTTTGTTGATGTGAAAATTTAGTTTCCTAAGATTGAAGATCAATCTTGTTGCCTCCTCCCTTTTTTGGAATGACACGCAAAAACCTTTAGTTTTCTGAAGGCGTTTTTTGACAGCAGTACGTTTTCTAGGATACGGCTGAAACGTGGTGTTGAAGCCTCCCCCACCATTTGTCAGTGAGTATGAAAAGGCCTGACAAAGTCGTTGTCAATAGCGAGAGTAAAGTCTACGCCCCCTCTTGCGGTTGAACCTTCTTACTCTTCTGATGGAGCCATTGCCTCTACCCCTTGGTTGAAAAGAAGCCGAATGCTGAAAGGGGGACTCGGAACATGGCTTGTCTCCGTTGTCGGCTATCTTCAAACCGCCCTTCTGTTCCTGGGGGCGATGTGCAGATGAATCAGGATTGTAGGGCTTGTGGTTGGAAGAATAATAGGACTTTGATTTCTTTCGTTGATGTCCGAAGTTCTGTTTGGGAACTTTCTTCTCCTCTCAAGAGTTCAGGAGCAAGATTGGAAAGTCCGTTAAACACAACAACAAACAACAGGAGTTGTGAATTTCGAAAAAATGGATAAGTCCCACAGCAGGTCAAACGGTCGGGGCTCAAAAACTGGCCGTCTAAACAAGAAGTACCCTCAATTTTCCGGCAACATCAGTAGGAATGTCGACTGCTAGCTCAAGAATGGCATCACGTTTACGGTAGACTAGGTTGAGTAGAAGGTGAGACTCCCAGTTGAAACCATCTTTTTGGAAGAAAGACGCGAGCTTCACGAGCAGAAGGCATTCTTCAATTAGGGGATCTTCCTCGAGTTCCGGGCGTCCCTTGACAATGGATATGAAGGCTGCATTGGCTGCCGAGTATGCAAGGTAGGCTTGAGAATTGGCTCTTATCCCACAACGAAGCAGGACCTCTCCTTCGTGATAATGATGGAAAGGTGTCTTGATGACCGAAGGCACTCTCAGAATCGAATCCTTTTCAAGACATGCGTTCAGGGAAGTATTCAGCCTTCTTAAAGGTTTTGTAGCGTTTTTTGGAGGGAGCATCTTTTCCAAAAGAGTTGAAAAAGAACTTGGTTTTTTTGGGGTCATGAGGAAGAAGAGGATTGGAGACAGATTGGTTCCTCTTCTTTCCTAGTTACACTTTCAACGTTTAGCAGTTGTCTGAAAGATACTTGCGAGTGGGGAAGATAAATTGGTTCGTTCTTCAAGCTACCCTGTTTTGTGAACGTTTCCAATGGTGGATCGTCGGAGTTTTCAATGAGACTACTTTTCTATTAAGAAACACAAAATAGCGATCAAGAAGTGAAAAATTTCACTTGTGGATGATGACTGGTTATACGATGACTGTTGATGGTTTCGGAAAATGGAGTCTAAAAAATCTTTCCAGGGAATGAAATTGGGTCCTTCGTTAAATACACCCTGTTGTTCTTTGGTTGGGGTACTATTAGAAGGAACAGATTGGTTGGGTTCAAAGTTTTCTTCATCGTTAGAATTGGCAGAGGCGGGAGAATGGTACCATTTTCTTGGCGGATCTTGTTTGCGGAGCTCTTTAAAGCAGTGTTGTTGTCAAGGACTTCATAGCGAGAGCGATCGGAAGCATCCAAGCTGTCATCAGAGTATGCAGACTCTTCTCAAAATCGACGTGCCGAGATTTTCGAGGTTGTTTGGAACTTCAAAGATTGTCATATAAAGAATCTCACAATGATAATGATTGTTTCGTCTTGATTTACTCTCACTTGGGAGACTTACTTGATCTTGTACCGTTTGCAACATGGCGATCTACTGGCCAAAGTTTTACGGGAAGCGCTGCGATTTCTTGAATTTTTGCGACGAGGCGATTTCTGACTTGATGGAAAGGTGTGACTTGGCGAAATGTGAAGACTTTGTGACTTTACACTGCTCAGTGATTTTCTTGCGAGATTGTGACTTTTCATAGAGTTCAGCAGTTTGGAATATTTACTGTTAAAATTCTAATTCGTTGGATGT
>JAHWFP010158867.1:0-26364 GCA_023313725.1 Lithobius niger | reverse complement strand
TAGTTTTTTTTAGTGGGAGGGGAGACGGGACAGTCCAGGGGAGGGAGAATGTCCAAATACGGGTGACCCCACAATGACACATGAAATGTTTTCACCTAAATGGTAGCAAACTGGGTTTCACTGTAGTCCATGGATGCTGCGAAGGGAGTATTGTTTGTTTCTTCATATTTCGCTTTCTTTCCAGTGTGGACAGGAACGTTATCAATCCATCACGAAGTCATACTTCCGAGGATCAGCAGGAGTCCTTTTAGTGTACGACATAACCAAGTAATTAGTCTATTCATCAATTGTTAAATGTCTAATACCCATTAATAAGGATATGGTCGTTTTTATATGTGGTGTTGGGGGAGGGACGGTGGGGTGGCAGAAGGTGTAGTAAATTTTGAAAAAAATAGTTTCCTGAATACTATCACCAATTCCTTTGGAGGGTTAATATAATAATAATAATAATAATAATAGGTTTATTCAGCAATCGGCCCGAAGTTCTGCGAGAACTTGTGTGTGCCGGATTACAACATAAAATATGCAAAGACATTGTGCGAGGGAAAAAAAACAGAAATATGGTGTTTAAGTAGTGAGACATTTTGAAAGCAAGGCAGGAACATATAGTTAGACATTTCACTTGCAACTGATAACACCACTAAAATTCAGCACAATGCTAACAATGCTAACAATATCAAAAACATTAACAAAATCAGGGTCATATCAGGAACAAATTCCCCCCCCCCCCATTTAAAAAAAAACCAAATCAGAAACATTCTGGGAAACAAACTACCTCTATCAGAGATAATATCGTGAACACAAATTGAACATTATTAGAAACAAAAACATGCTAAAAAATCCGTTTCATATAAACCAAGAAAAAAGCTAATCTATTAGTTGTTGGTCTAAAAAGTAAGCAGTTAGATGCTTTCTAATGGTTGATATTTTATTAAGTTGAAGCAGTTGCAATGGGATTTCATTGAAGATGTAAGGGATTTTGTACCTGTTGGTTCTTTTACCGTAATGGTTCCTCATAAAAGGCACATCATATCGGTATGTATCCAAATTTGGTGGGCCATTGCGTTTTTAATTTTGGATCCGGTGTCAGTGGCTCACAACCCTTCCGGTACCCTTCCACCCATTGGTGGTAAATGTACATATTATTATTATTATATTATTATTATGTTGTTTTTCGCAAGTAAGCATTTTTGGTGTTGGAACTGATTTTATATTCATCATTAAAATAATTTTTTAGAACAACTACAAAATCTCTCAGCTGTCTTATTTTAAGAATTCCAGTTTTCCTATAAACCTCCTTAGTTTTTAAATTTCCATATTCATTGAACAAAATTTTCATAATTCTATTTTGTAATTTTTGTAGTCGGTTTAGATGGCAGTCAGCGGCAAAGCCAAAAATTTCAATGCCATATCTAATTTGACTCTCTATCCAAGCATAGTAGATCATTTTTTTATTTTTGGTGCTTAAGAGATACCTTATATGGTAAAGACTTGGCATAAGTTTCCTGAGTTTTTTAATGAGTTTCTCAATCTGCTTTTTATACGTCCACTGTGAGTCAATTTGGAAGCCCAAATAAGTTGCTTCACTTACCCTTTTGATCACTCTACATGTATTCACGCAGTTACTGTTTGTACAAAATTTAGTATGAAGAAAGATGTTTTTCTCAACAGATTTTTGCGCATGTGGTGATTTTACAGTGATGCAAAGAGTTTTCTCTTCACTAATAAAAACTTCATTAGATACGAACCAAGAATTCAGCGAATTAAAGTCATGCTGCAATTTGCTGCAAAAAAAAAAATATCATCAGCAAAGAGAAAAATTTCGCAATTTTCAACAAATTCTGGGATGTCATTTATGTAAATAAGAAACAGTAGGGGACCAAGAACTGAACCTTGTGGTACCCCATGTTCAACTTTTAAAAATTTGCTATTTTCGTTGTTAATTCTGGTGCATACTTGACGATCACCCATGTAGCTTTTAAGAATATTAAGGATTTTACCACGAAGTCCCACGTTTTTGCATTTATAAAAAAGGATGCCATGGTCAATAGTATCGAATGCTTTTTGAAGGTCTATTAGAATAGCACCAGCTAGTTTGCCGTCGTTCAGAGCTTGGGAAACAATGTCATTAATTGCTTTTAAAGCATCGCTAGTGCCTCTATTGCTTCTAAAGCCAAACTGTCTGTTTGACAGAGAAGAATTTTTGTCAAGAAAATGTGAGATTCTATTTGCAAAGAATTTCTCAATAATTTTGTCTATTGCTGGCAGCAGGGAAATAGGTCGGTAATTGTTCATATCCACTCTAGAGCCCTTTTTAAAAATAGGTCTAAGCATTTGAAATTTTAATCGTTCAGGTCATGTTTCAGTTTCAATAATTTTATTTACAAGTTTAGAGATCAAAATAGCAGAATTGAATTTGCTACTTTTAAGATGCTTCAGCTGGAAGCCGTCAATTCCAGCAGAGTTTTTGTTTTTAATATTTGAAATAATAGAGCAGATCTCCTCAATCGATGCGTGGAGAATTCCCATTGTATTTCTGTTATTTTTATTAGGCGTCTTCCTACATAAATATTCCTACATACCCCGAACATTTTTCGATTAAAAAAAATTCTTTCCGATTAAAGATGGCGACTGATTACAACCGAATCAGTAACATATTATCAAGAATTTATAGGGAATTTATAGAATTATTAAACACAAGAAACGTGATTCCCATTCTTTTGACTACTTTTATGATTAGAAAACGGTAATCGGATACAAAGAAGCGGAGATATAAAAATAATATTAACTCAACAAAACATGGCTTTGGCGTTCAGGAAAAAATGCATTATAGCTCGTCTTCCCCATGGAACTCACCGCTGTGAAGGTACACAAGTAAAAAACGGATTATTAAAGTTCATTCGAACGAAACTGACTGTAATTTGAACACCGATGCCAGGGAACAAGGACTGTTGACAAGAAAAGGACTTTCACTGAAGGAGATCATCTGCCCGTAGTACCCAACACATTGAAGTAACCTAGGACCCAACACAGAGAAACCAGCCCGTCTCCTTGAAGAGCGCCCTATAACTTCGTGCCGATGTCTCACAATAGGGTGAACAGATCTCTGACCAAGGAGTTTGGAGTGGAGGAACCACAATGCAGATTGCGAGTCAGAGTTGGTCACTGCAGAAACCACGGCCAAGGCCAGGCATGGTCATACTATAGCCAAGGAAATGCCTGCCACCAGCCCAGGCTGCATCACATTAAGTAGTTTTGGCAGAAGGTGACCAAACTGCAGCTTAGAGTCTGGATTCCAAACCTTGGCAGGTCTAATGCCAGTCGTCGCGAAGAAGGTGTCACAAAAGATATCAACAAGTGACCTGAGAACACTCACTTAGGGACACACAAGGAACAGAGAAGTCACTTCCGCAAGCTTCACTTCGAATTCAGTTACCAGTGAGTTCTTGGCCACAGCTACCGCTACACCCTGATAAAAGACCATCTTGTGTGATAATAAGGATCAGTCTCATAGATATTAACCTACGTTTTGTTATTCAGTACCAAAAGTGTGCCAGTTTTCTTCAAAACCAGCTAATTTTCTATTGTCTATACTGGCATCACTCACAAATAGTCCACCAACTACCCCCAACGAACGTTGAAATGCCGTTGAAAATGTTAAAATCATCAAAAATTAACTGGCTTTGAAGAAAACTAGCTAGGCTTTCGCCTTCGTTTTAAGGAAGTGACAGGTTCCGCCCTAGCTTCACGACGTTTACGCGCATTCGTTTCAACGTAACGAGGTGGTTTGAGATAAAGTAACTTGAAAATGGGTATCGTGGTTACATGGACATTTTTAAAGCGCTCTAAGCATTACATCGCCTTAAGCTAAGTCGACCTAGGGTAAAGTAAGGTAAAAGTAAAATCGACATAAAAAACCCCCATGTACCCTCGGTCTATCATGCCTTTCAAGTTTATTATTTTTATTTCAGTAGGCAGTCGTTTGAGAAACTTCCATGGTGGCTAGATAATATTCAGCAGCAATCCAGTAACAAGAACATTGTTATCTACTTGGTTGGAAATAAAAGGTTTGTTCGTCTGGCTTATTTCTTTTTTAGTTTCAGGGGCGACTCTTGAATAAAATGATTAGGGATTGTGCTGCTAAGGTTATTATAGAGTTATTATAGCAACGTTTGTGTAGGGACCAATAACCCAACACAGGAACTGGAAGGGACGGTGAGGTCCGCTAACACCAGTCCCTAATTTAAGAACGGGTAAAAAAAATCTAGTAGTTCAGAATGTCATCCAGTTCCACACCCTAAGCCCTAGGGAACCTTAAGGAACTTACGCAGGTCTACAGATTTTAGTCTCTGTTAAAAAACCTACAGGGAAGTTGAAGAAACAACCTCCTCCGGTAAGGAGTTCCATGGGCCAACCACGCACAAGGAAAAAAAAAGTATTTACGACAATCCTTCCTGGCGTGGCCGACAACCAGCTTCCACGGGTGTCCCCAAATCCGATCATTTCCACGGACGTTGAAAAGAAAATTAAGACAAGAGCCAGCGCCATTTCTAATGATGGAGTATGTCATGCATAAATCGGCCCTGAGTCGACGCAATTCCAACAATTCAAGATTAAGTCGCCTGAGGCACTCTTCGTATGGCAAATCACACAAACCAGGTATCCTCTTGGTAAATGATCTCTGGACCGACTCAACATGCCTAATGTCTTTTATTAGGTGAGGCGACCACACCTGGCAAGCATACTCCAAGATAGGCCTCACAAAAACCCGAAACGCCCATGCCATTGTTTGTTGGTTACCCGAGACAAAACAGCGTCGGATCATAAAGGCACGGATGCTAGCAGTTGCCACGGCCTTATTGCAGTGCAAAGTCGATTTAAGGTTTTGGTCAAGCCACACTCCAAGATCCTTAATTTGTGGATTATCAGTAAACTTTGCATTATTCGCAGAATATTGACGGTTGTTTTTTTCCTAGGTGAAAAATTTCACATTTATTAAAATTTAAAGGCAACTGCCAATTACCAGACCAAGTTGTTACATAATTTAAAGCATCTTGTAAATCATGTGTTCCCAAGGAACTCCCCACTCGATTATAGAGTTTTGCATCATCTGCAAACTTTGGATTTTGTACACTACAAAGAGCAGGGGGCCGAGAACGGAACACTGAGGGACTCCACTAATAACCGGCAAAAGGCTAGAGCTTGCGCCTCCGACTGAAACCGATTGTTGCCTGCCGGATAAAAAATCCCCAATCCAAGATAAGATTTTACCTCCTATACCCAAACTCACCAACTTAGTACAAAGTTTGGAATGCGGAGTCAAAGGCCTTTGCAAAGTCCAGTAGAATGACATCGACTGGGATGTCACTGTCGATCGCTTCGGTCCAATCATTCAGACATGATATCAATTGAAGCACTGTTGAGCGACCGGGGAGAAAGCCAAATTGGTCAGGTGGGAGCAGATCAAATATTTCCAAGTACTCCATAATATGGGACTTGATTATAAGCTCCAAGATCCTACAAGGGACACAAGTCAAAGAAATCGGTCGATAATTGTGAGGATCAGCGGCGTTTCCCTTTTTAAAAACCGGAATCACCCTGGCAGTCTTCCAGCATTTAGGCAGAGTGCCTGAATTTAATGATAAATTAAAAATGTGGGTCAGAGGACGAATTATTTCGTGCGAGAGATTTAAAAAAAAAGAATCTTGGGACAGAGATAGAGAGTTTTTCTAGGTAACGCTTTCATTTTTAAGTTTGTATTTTATAGTTCACAGTCAAATTACCTGCTCCGAGAACTGCCTTAGTCATCTTGACATCGTAGTTCGTTTCTGCATTTGCAAAAAAAAGAACGCTTTGATAGTTTGTGCATACCTTTCTTCTCCAGCACGCTAGGTAGGCTCACTTTCCACAGCCTTACTTTACATAACGTGTGGACCTCATCACGATGTTGAGTGTGTCGTCTCCATCATAACATCAACTGACAAAGTTATGCGGATATCTAACATACCTTAAGGAAAAGCTATTTGCCACCTGCTATCAGAACTCTATAAAGTTTGTCATGCGCCCATCTACTTGGGATAAAGTGCTGCTGCTCACAGATAATAGCAAGAAGTAGCAGCACGTTAGGAAGCGATCCCACGCAGATGACTTCTGCGCATCACACATGATCAGCTTCACTTTAAAAAAAAAGGTCGACTAGGGAATCTTGGTTCCCATATTTTCCATTGAATAACATTTTGGTTTATCCAATTTACCCTTGTTTATCCTTATCTATGTACCCTTACTTTCTAAACCCTGTATATGTACTCTTTGATTTACATTTTGGTTAGTAATTGTACGTACCCTTGCGTTCCTCTTTGTACCCATACTTTCTTCGCCCTTTATTTATTGTTCCATTAATATTTTAGTTTATAATGCTATCTCTTATAGGTTCCAAGTTATAAGTGTTTAAAAAATCTTACACGAAAAACCTGTCGAACGGGATGGCAGGACCCTTTGATCCTGGTGTAGGCACATAAATGGACGTTATTCAACATCAAAAACGTTGGTTTCAACTTGTCTGGGCCCCTTTAGTTACTGTTCCATTAATATTTTAGTTTGCAATATCTTTTGTAGGTCCCAAGTTAGATGTGTTTAAAAATCTAACAGGAAAACCTGTCGACAGTGGCGGATCTAGATTGGTGGGTGTGGTGAGTTTATCACATTATCGGAGGAGCGCTGAGCCAGATGACAGTACAGCCAAGGAGACGCCAGAACGTCCCAAATTGGAGCGTCCCGATTTACCACTGGATCCGCCACTGCCTGAAGAATGGGATGGCGAGACACTTTGATCCAGGCGCAGGCACTAAGCGCATAAATAGACTTTAATCAAGATCAAAAACGTTGGTTTCAATTTGTCTGGTCCCCTTTGGTTACTGATCCATTAATATCTTAGTTTGTAGGTCCCGAGTCATAAGTGCTTAAAAATCGTACACGAAAACCAATCAAATGGAATGGTGGGACACATTGATGCTGATGTAGAAATAGGAATAGACGATTCACGGGGCATCCACCCACCCAAATGTTAAAGATTAACGGGAAAGAGAATCACAGTGTGACTTGAAAGAATTAAGCAACAAGCACAAGCAACAAAGGTTGGGAGAGCATTCCACGAACAAAGAACCCTTTCAGTAAAAAACTGAAGTTTGGTTCGGGAAACAGCGCCAGAAATGCGGAAAGGATGACCACGAGTAGTATTGAAATTAGCAGAGGAAAAAAAAGCAGGGTTCACACCAAAGAGATTGTGAGTAAGTTGATAAGTAAGCATCATGTCACCACGATGAGAATGATCATGAATAGAAGTAAGACGAAGTATACAGAGTACAGAGGCCATCAAGACAAGATGGCTTCCGTGTACGCACATAAACAGACGTTATTCACACCAAAAACGTTGGTTGCGATTCGTCTGGGCCTGCTTTTCGGCTCAAATTGAGTCCTGTCCCTCGTTCCAGCAGGCACGATTAGCATGGTGGCCATGTTCAAGAGACTTGTCCCATACGCAGTAGTTTGTTGACTATCTGTGCGCACCATTTGGTTAAATGCATGTGTGCTCACTGTAGCCACGATGAAGAAAAAATGAATCTTGCTGAAGCAATTTTCCACTTTACCATTAAACTTTGATCAACAGAGCTGCAGTAATCCCCACCTAGGAATTCAAGCCAGCTTATACATTCAGACTTAGAGATGTATGAATTACTGGTTTGTATTATGAAGAACACAATTTCAGTCATAGCTTCAGGGATATGACTGAAAAGCAAAATTGTTCACTGAAGCTATGATTGAAATTGTGTTCTTCATAATATAAACCAGTAATTCATGCATCTCCCTAAGTCTGAATGTATAAGCTGGCTTGAATTCCTAGATACTTCAGCTCTGTTGATCAAAGTTTAACGGTAAAGTGGAAAGTTGCTTTAGCAAGATTCATTTCTTTTTTTTTTATTTATCGATAATTACGGGTGCAGAAATTCACCGGCCACTGGCCAGTTGGCGATTAAATTGGGCAGGTTGGCGATTAATATATTTGTCCTAGTAGCCAATTTGGCCGGTGGGTTGATGGGTGATAACGTTTTAAACGAAGTTTTTCGCTTCTTGTTGGCAGATTTTATAAGGGTTGCTCGTCAGTGTTCCAATGGTCTTAAAATCCTAAGCTATAGCTCTTCGTTTCAGAAGTTAGAAGTGTTACATGTAGTGACGATTTCTTTATTTTCAAACAGGTTTTCGAAGCCTGTGAACCTATAAGGCCAGTGAACATGACAATTTATAAGAAAATTGTGCTTAGACAAATTCATAGATGTAGATTGAATGAGTTTTTTTTTTTATTGTTACTGGCTTCTCGTGTCTAGAAACAAAAGTTTTTAATTTGGTGACAAAACTTTCTCAGTTGGCGACTAAAAACCTTTGCTCTACTGGCCAATGGCAAGTTGAGAAAAATATGAATCTGTACCTGTGTCGATAATGTAACAGGAGTCCTTTCTAAAACCATAAGATTGCCCTACAGTTCTTACGGGGTTCTTTTCTTGATGCCATTCCTGTGGTTTTGGATGCAACTTTTGATGCGACCCCCCCCCCCCTCCCACAGTTGTCTAAAGCCGAGGCTGCAGCATTGGCCTCTTTACGACAATGAACTATACGTACTAACTCGACATTACCAGGATACCTTCTTCTCTCCTAATGACAAACTTCATTACGTACAGCTTTCTGGTACTTGGGAGGGCAAACGGCCATTCAGGACAACATAATGAAATAATGCAAGATTGGCGAAAGCAAGGTTCAGAAATATCAGTCACCAGTTACTATGGTTAATGGGAACACTGGACGAAAACTCGTTTTTATGGTTCTATGTTCTATGACTTCCAAAACTTGACTAAATGTGAAGATCTGGGAAGGATGCAATTTCTTCAGCACTGAGGAGTTGGTGTTAGAGTGTTGGGCAGATAAATTGATATGGAAAAGGTAAACGAATTCAGTAGTCTCGAGTTAATCAGAAGAAAACTGGCAAGTTCCGGGGGGTCGGGAAAACCCACTGGCCTCCGGCATCTAGTGGCCTACACTGCTTTTATTGTAAAACAAAATAGCCGTCTTTACCAACTTCCTGACTGGCTTCTACACCTGCAAGTCCTCCTTTGAATGTAATTCACTTGAGGCCAAATCAACAGTCCTTCTGGGACTAATAATTCCATGCGATTTCTGGTCATTCCAAATGTAAGCCCCATTGTATTACTCATTTATTTTTTTTATTAATAATGCCCTCAAAAGATTCTGTTAAGAATTTTGATTTTTTTTTAATTGTAAGTTTCATTTCCCCCCTTTCTTCTTCCAGCGATCTTCTGCAATCTAGAGTGGTGGAACAGTCCGAGGGAGAAATTTTCTCACGAATACACGGCCTTGCTGGCTTCCTAGAAACTTCAGCCAAGACTGCTGCAAATATAGAAGTGGTATTTACAAATATTGCTATCGAAATACATGAGAAAATGGAAGCAGGAGTCTTCGACACAAATAATCAAGTAAGAAAAAGACTTTTTAAAAGATGGGGAGTTACCTTGTCACATTTTTATCTCCGTCCTACATTTACAACCCCCTATTGTGACCTTTCTGATTTATTTCCAGGCAAATGGTGTGAAGTTAGTTCCACGACGCTACGTTGGCCCACCAGAATCCACAAAACCCGCAAAAAAACGAAGATGTAATTGTTAATACAGTATTTAATAATAAAACGCAATATTATACATCAAAATTCTGAAAATCTTTGCTTGTGTAGGCTAAACAGTTTAGAAGGGTGTTGTTATGCTTAAAACATTTTGTTCATGGCCAACCTGATGCCCCAGGAAGCAGGATGCAACATACTCAAGTAAAAATGTTTGACTGACAAGCAGTTGTCCACCATCTTGTGTCCAACCATATATCTATGTATAACATATCTGGAGCGGCAACAGGATATTGCCCGTAAGATAAAACACATCTTTGACTAATTACACAGGAGATAAACAAAAATACAGTTAATTTGCAACCAGCAAGCATACAAATCCTAGGTTGATCGTGGGCCCCAGTGCCGGATGTGGTATCCCATAATAACGTTCCTCAACTGGAAACTAAAGTTTTCAGCATCGTCAAAGTATAGCCTCTTACTAATTTTGGGCACACTCTTCGCCTCAAGTGAAATTTGTTTCGGTGAATAAGTTAGCCATTAAGTTTTTGGAAAACCCTTGACTGCGGATGACTTCAGCATGGCCGGGGACCACTCTCTCTGGCCATGTATCCGCGCTGTCCGATCTTTTCAGAGAGGTTCGTGGTATGTGCTGTTGGCTAACCAAAGTTGTTTGTGCATTTTGCAGATTGCACAGCTGTGTGGAGAATGTTTTGCAGTGAAACTGTCGCATTAACTGCACCCTTGCCATTGGTATCAAAATGTGCAACCTTCTTCCGGTTAGCATTTGGGATTGGGATGGCAATCCTTACATAGGTTTGGCACGATATTCCAATATTTTCCTTAATGGTGGCCACTGCTCGCTAAAATTGGCCATAGGATTGCGGAAAATGTGAACTTGTGGGCTTATGAACAAACATTCCTTAAGGAATGAGAAAAATTAGTAAGTGTTGAAAGGTAGGCCATTGTCAGACCTACCTCATCCGGCAAACCACTGACCCCAAATATTGTGTTAGGTTTCACTAGTGTTTGGGTTGCAGTAGTTGGCTCCATTATCGTAGCTCTACAAAATTTAGAACAATAATCTAGCAACAGCAGATAACTTTCTGCAGAAAGATCAAAGCAGTTCATGCCAACTCGTCATGGGTGTCTTGGAATCTCTCTTTGTCCTAGTGGTTCTTTGTTGTCGCTGCGTTGGTGTCCCTAATATTACTCGCATGTTTTGACCATGCCATTAATGCCATCATTTATTTTCGGCCAATACACACTTTCACAGGCTCTTGCTTTGCTTGCGACTGTGCCTCAATGGCCACTATGGATCGTCCTGTGTGTGCTCTCTCGACTTCATGTAGGTATTAGCAATCATGTTCCTCGTCACACGAATCCTTCTTGCTAGTACAGTTAATCTTTGATTTTGAAATAGTGTTAAGTATGGTGGCCTCCCGCTTTCATTTTGGCCACACATTCATTGCACACTGCAGAACCAGGGACAATGTCTTGTCATAAGCAACTTCGGCTCTTCTAGCCTAGCATAATGTAATCCAAACCATCAGGCATGCTCGAGCGTCAGAAACATGTTCTTCGGTGATGACTTCCTTACCACCCACTGGGTCCCGTGACACACAGGGCTTCAGCCACAACTATGAACTGCAGGTCATAGTCAAATCTCAGCATGCATAGTGACAGTCTTTATAAGCATGCAGACAATGAATCGAATGCTTTTTCCTTTAACCCTAACAATGGTGTGTGGTCATTTTCAACTCTGAATCGTCTGTCACATGTGTAGTATTGGAAGTGTTCACAAGCAAATACAGAAGCTAACAACTCCTTTTTTATCTGGGCATAGTCCATATGAACTTGCATGTACTGTGACCACTAGAGCTGCCTCAAGACCATAGTAGGCTAAAACTGATGTTTTTGTGATAACTCCTTTTAGTTGGGAAAATTCTTTATCCACGTTTTCATCTCGTATCCACTCAGTCTCTTCGTGTAGAATCTGTCCGAGATCATGTATTGCTGTAGAGGGCTGTGGTACAAAGTTGGTTAAGTATGTCACCATTCTTTAAAATGTTCACATCTTTGGGTGCTGTTGCTGCCACTTTCCGTGGATCTACTACTATTCCATTAGCTGAAACCTTATGACCTAGGATTTTAATTTCATCTTGGAATTTGTCGCTTGTTTCGCTTTATTGCAGGTCGTTTTCTGCAATCGAGTTTCCAGCTCTATTCGGTGACCTTTGCTGTCTTTTCTGGGTATCATTACATCATCAAAGTATAGCTAAATGAGTGGCTGCGATTCGTACACTGCATCCACGGCTTTCTAGAAAACTCTAGGGACAACTTTAACCCTGAACAGAACTAGGAGAATCCGGTGACGTCACCATGGCGTCGGGAATGAACAAATCTCGAGCTGTACTCATCGAAGTGTATGCCAGAAGTCGCTAGCATCCAAGGCATAGAATTTCTGTTCCTTGCATTTTATCAAAGAACTGTGAGGGGCTTGACAATTCAATTTTCACGCTTCAGTGCTTCATTTTTTTCAGCTTTCTTCGATGCAGTTTGTAACCTGAACATTTTCCTGCAGACTTTAATTCTCCAGTGTTGGAATTATTGCCTTTTTTGTTGGTGAAAATAACCCTAAAATACGTGAGTCACGCACGTATAGCTTAAAGACAAATATAAGGTTTAGGCGTGACATTTTATTTCCAAATTACATAAGCATATCCCTGCGCAATGCAAGTCATGATCTGAAACTCTCACGTGTGTATGCCACTATTTTCCGGAAGTTTGCTCCTGGCTGGAAGTTATCAGGATTCACAGATTACCTTCTCCTGGAAGCAAGATGAGCACGTTCACTGCCGTTTCAGCGTGCAATTGCCTCCAGTACTGTAGTTCAGAAGGATTGTGGGTTGGAAATTAGTTTTAATAGTGAATTTTCGAGAAGTGACGATGTAATAAACTAAATATGTGACTAAATGAGAAACAAAGGCATTGTGTTAAGACTAGATGGACTCTGGATCTTGTAATCGTCGATGTCACTGTGAAGGAGTAAACACCATCCCTGGAAAGCGCCCTCCCGTGATTTTGGATAAATTTACTGCAATGTCCCATGGGCGTTAAAGAGGCGTAAAAAAGAAAAATGTTACTGACCCCGGTTATTATCAGTGGCAGCCTGGAATTTTATGTGACGTACGTAGCATGTCTCACCATTTTCTCACACCTGGATTCACTCACTTTCACAACAACTTTTGAGTCTCTCAATTAAATCCAGTAGTAAGCATTGTAGACAGGTCCTGGAGACCCAGGGCAGAATACCTCACGGTAGGTTCTTATACTCTCCTCACAAAGTGTTCTAATAAAGAGAGTCCTCCACAAGGTGAAGATCAGCTTGGTGTACTTCTCCCAAAGAGACCACTCTGTGTTGGGCACCTTCTTGCTTAGAGATAGTTCCTCTGTCAACATGTTGCGGCATCCCAGAATGTGCAAGGCGATATCATCCTGATGTTTAGATACTCGACTAGGTTGAAGATCAGGTCTGCTTATGTGTGAAATTGGCTGGAGTGAGTTTCAACCCCCTTTCAAAGGTAGGCAACCGCCTTGGTGTTGTCTGCTCCAGTTTGTCCTTGAAGTGGAGAATGGCGAAAAGCACAGCTTTCAGTTCCAGAAGGTTGACGTGTTGTTTTTTCCCCCTCCATCTAGGTTCCCTGCACAATACAGGCATAGAGATGACCACCCCAACCTTGGAGCTATACATCTTGTCACCAAGATCTCCTCTTCTGTGATGGAGACATGTTACGTGATGTTCAGAGTGTTGCTCCACCACAGCAGGTCTTCGAAGGAATTTTCATTCTTCACAATCACAGTGTTGTAGGGTTCTTTACAATCCACCCACTTGCCTTTCCTGAAACAGTGTAGATATTGCATTCTCCAATGGCCATAAAGCACAAGGTCTGCTGCCAAGTATAAGATTCCTATCAGCTTACAAAGTTGAAGCATGGTAAAACTTCTGCTCTTCAGAACTGAGAGGACTTCTGGTACCGGAAATCCTCTCCATCATGATTGCGAACCTGCGGAGGTCGAAGAGGGCACCCAAAAAGATGAAGATTTGTGCCGGCTCCAACCATGACTTTGTCCCGTTGATCCCAAACCCTAGAGAGAATAACGGGTCCATGGTCTACCTGAGATCCTACAGAAGAGCAAGATCCGAGAAGTCCGAAGGAACTGATCTCGAAGTAATCATATGCTCTGTGGTCTTTGGAGTGAATAACAACAAGAATTCGCTTTGTTATGTCTGTGAACAATACAGGAGCCATGCATAGCCAAAGGGGAGGGGCCTTGAAAAAATAAATTTTGTATTGTTCAGGATGAACCGGAACAGACGGAACACTTTTGGGTGAAGGGGGAACATGGAAGAAGTAATCTTCCAAATCCGGAGACAGTGACTTCTTCATGCTGGGTAGACGTCCTGATGGTGGCTAGGGTCTCCATGTGAGTGTCGCACTTGATGAAGGTGTTCAAGAACTTCAGATTGAAGACAAGTCTGTGACCAGGCTCCTCGCCGTGTGACTTTGTGGCAACGATGAAGGTGAACGGATGCGACACGTTTTCTTCTACTGACCCGAAGGATTTCTCAGCCACCAAAGACTTAAGAGTAGAGGATGAAATTTTCGTCTAAGGAGGTGAAGCAGTTATCTGTTGCCTTTTAGGAGTAGATAGTGCCACGAGAAGAGTGAGACTCCAATATATAAGAATTTAATTTCCGCAAAGATGACAAGAGATCTTTTCTTGTTTGGTGAAGCTGTAGGGTTCCAACTTGGTTCCTGGAAGCGAAGATTCCTGAGCAATGACTGCAGTTCAGCATAAGGTGTTGAAGCAGATTGTACCATCTTACATGCCACTTCAGACAAAATCGAAGAACGAAGCTTACCGAGGACAGTCTCAAGATCAGCGAGAGCGACAGTCCTGTTGGCAGAATCCAAAGGGGCTTCAGGCTTGCACACTGATGATGACTAAGTCACTGTAGCAGGTTTCAACATCAATGAAGACTTTGCTACTTGCAACAGAGGAGATGACTGTGGCAAGGAGACACAGGCAATGGTTCAAAATCCAAACCAGATGACAGTGGGACATCCAGAGAAAAAGCGTCCGAAGTGAGAGGCAAATGCTTTAAAAATACTTGACATCAGCAATGAAGCCGTCTTTTTCGGAGATTTCTTGGAAGAATATCGAGCAGTACAATGGGGTCTGGCATGATGTGGATGAACGAGCCACACAATCTTTGGATTTCATTGATTTATGTTTTTCTTTGCGTTTAGGCACACTTGGCCCAATTTTCCGTTACGAACACCCGATTTTCAGGAGGAATACCGTATCGAATCTCATATAATCCACGCTCACCAATAAGCCACACTCAGAATAAAGAAGACCCTATCCAAAAAGGAAATCAACCATTTTCTGCATAATTTTCCGCACACTTGCTATAATAGTCAGACGGTGTTTTCGGTCACAGAATGTGCTTATACTTATTAGACCCATTTTAGAATATGCTTCACCAGTCTGGTCCCCTTACTTACTAAAAGACATTGAGCTAATAAGAGTCTGTGCAGTGACGCTTTACAAAGATGCTTCCTGGCCAGTACAATAAATCTTATCAGGAACGCTTAAAAGTTCTAAATCTACGACACTCGAAATGCGTCTCCTAGGGTATGACTTGGTCCAGTCGACCATTCATCTGCTGTTTAAATTTGAAGTGTGGCCCGAGAAGTGTAGCCTGCGGTACTTGTAGGGCGCGTGGCCCATATCTCATACAGTAGGTTATTGTATTAACCTCTCATTAGGAACTGGATTCCAAGGTTCGAGGGTCCCTGGATATCAGTCTTTTCTTGGCTGTGGTGTTAAACAGCCTGGGATTCTAGGCTTCTTAGATGCACATTATTCTTGAGTTTGACTTCAGGAGTGTTTTGGTACCCTCCAGTTTATTTTGCGTCGAGTCTCCATATGGTGGACTGCAATGCCATTCTTTTCTACTTCACTTCTCATATCGGCCATGTTTTGTGTTATTCTCGTGCAAACCCTTATCCTCGTCTCTCCAACGTAAACGGAAATGTGACGTTTTTAAGTTATCCATTTTGAGTCCTTGTTTTAATAAAAACGAGATTTAAAAGGTTTTCTTTATAAACTTCCTAAAGGTTATAAATAGTGACTTGTGGCTGCCACCATTGGAATGCTGGCAAAAACACTTAACATGGTATATTTGAACTTCAAAATCGGTCGGTATTTAGCGAAATTATCGTCATGTCTCATAAGCTACTGGTTGTTTTTTTTGGACAAAAATATTTTGCATATATGCAAGCCAATACGGTGGGGGGGGGGGGGGTGGAAACTTTACAGAGCGGAGGGGAGGGGTTGTAAGGGCTGTGCTTGTCCCTCGGGTCATGAGCAAAATGCGTGTTTATCGGCCTCCTCATCTTTAGACTTCAAACAACGCTCCCGGACACACTTGAAACCGTCTTGCAAGCAGTGTAGAATGTCTACAATACAGTAGAACGAGGAAAACCACATTGGAAAAGTCGCAAGCAACTCGGAAACTAAATAACGGGCACAAAAACCAGTCAAAAGGGCCAGTGTTCCAAACAAAAAGGCAGCAGTTCTTCCGCAGAGACGAATAAACATGTGACATCATTACTGTTTATTGCGTGAAGAAGACTTTGTTTCTGTCAAGAATTGTAGCTCACGCCGACAAAACCGCAAAAATTTTACTGGGAAAGTATTCAGGGAAAAAAATGGGGGTTTCTCAACCCTATAAAATTAAAAAAAAAAAAAAAAACCTTCGCCCGACATTTCTTAATCTACCAAACCGTTCCCGTTGAACCTTACCTCGTTTAGCTCTCTGCACCCTAGAAATACGTTGTCTCGCCACCTACTAAAATTCTTTAATACACTCCTATCCCTTTAACTTAAACAAGTTGACGATTTTTGGTTTGGAAGTTGATTGGATTCACAATAACAAAGCTTAATTTTCAAACACCAACATTTTATTATGAAAATGTAAAAAGAACAACTGTTAGAATATTATGCAGAAAATTATGCGGGGAAAAGACACAACACAAAAATAATGGCATTTTTCAGTGCAGAAAACAATATTCAGTTTAGTTACTTCCACAGATTTGCTATTGCCATGATCTGGACTAACTACTTGGCAACTTCTTTAAAGGAGTCAAAAGGGACCTACTTAAAAATGGCAATATTAAAATAGAACTCTCATCAAGTGCACTTTAGTGCTATCGTTCAGGGTTCATATTCTTATCTGAAAAATGAATGTCCCTGACCAAAACACTTGTACTTTTTTGTAATTTTTCAATTACACTGACATAATTGCTCACTCTGCAGGCGTAGTCTCATAACTACATCTTGATGGCAGTTGCATATTTTCCTCAAATTTTTTATTTAAAAAATAGGACAAGAAGGTAGCTCCAAAGCGACTGGAGCTTACGATACCACATGGTTCATTCTAAAAACCAAATTCTAAAAATGAAAACAACGGTTCATAAAGAAAAGGAACTGAAAAAACAGTTCATTCTAAAAACTAATATCCCTGACTTTTCACCAATTGTTCATGACTTTCCCTGAAAGTATTTAATACCCCTGACTATCCCTGAAAGTATTTAATATCCCTGACTATCCCCGATTTTCCAGGTCGGTGTGAACCGTGACATAGGTCGTGGGAGTATCCGTGTTGTAACCCAAGCTGTGTGTTCCATCCCTCGTCACAAGGCTAACTGGGAGAGAGACGCTGCGATTCTTGCTTCAGTTCTTCTGGACAATTCATTCAAAACTTACAGTATCTAATGTTACCAAAGTAGTGCTACGAGGCGTTAACTTCATGGTAGGCGCGAGCAGGCTCCAAAGTTAAAGTGTTTCCATCCTATAAACAATGCATAAGTTTCATAATAGGAAGCCAAAATAAAAAAATAAAAACTGACTGCCACATTTCCGATTACTTTCTTCACCCCCTTTCAAGGTGCTGAAGAAAATACGTGATTTCCCATTCCCCAGCATGACTGTAATGGAGTCGGAAGGTGAGAAACGTAATTTGTACCCCAGCACGCATTGGCTTGAAAAAATGAAACTACTTCCTCACTTCAACGTCGCTTTACTTGCCAGAAGTAGTTTGCTTGAACTAATCACAACATGTGCGATTATATAGACTAACACATATTTATTGGGTAAAAACCTGCAAAGCATGATTTTATTGAAGTTATCCGCTAGGCCCAGTAATTATTAAGGCTGCACCGATCAGCAGTTTTTCTGCCGAACAGATTCCAATCCGATCAGCCGCAAATTAAATGAATACTAATCGCTTCTGAAACAATTTTTTTTCTGGCTTACACAAACTTATAGGCTAACAAATTTATAGGCTAATGCAAACATTGGAATACATTTTTTTTTTTTTACCCAAATAAACGTAAATATTTCTCCTTTACTAATTTTAGCCTGCACAATGTAGCACAAGGCCTAGCCGAAATTAAAACAAAAGTTAACAAAACAGGTGGTGAAACAGAATTTATTTATTGTCAAGGGCCTGGCAAAAATCGAGAATCAGTATGGTTTTGTTTGCTGAAGCGATTTTTGCCGATCAGCACAAAATCTGTTTGGTACAGCTCTATTTATTATGATCCCTCTGACAACTGGCTGCGTGGAGTCACGACCAAGATCGAGAGATGGAACTTGGGGTAATATAAATATCGATACTCCCAGCGTTATAACACTTACAATAAGTTATATTTAAAAAGATCAGCATTTTAAGTTGAGGTTTCCTAGCATGCAAAAAAGTAAAAAAGTTACATTAATTTACTCGACTGGGAATGTGTTTTGTAAAATCCTTTCATCGGGACAAATAAATGTTATCTACACATTTTTGTAGAACTTCGAAAGGAGCAGCTCCATAGAAAAATTAAAGGCTCAACCATTAGTACCTTGCGAGTTTTCCACCACCTTTCAAAGGAAACAAACAGGAAATTGCCCGACAAAATAGACACCACATCATGCAATCAGTCTTGGAAGCCATTAGAATCCTCGGCGATGTCAACATATGCAAAACATTCCCTACACCAACCCTCTCCATTGTAGGGTGCTACTCACCATTTGGCGAATAAATATCAAAAGTTGAAGACTGAATTCAGGGGAGCATTAAATTCTTGCCGGACAAAATTCAACTACAAATTTATCAAATTTCCACAGCCTTTCACTATTTAGGAAAGCTGTAGTTCAGCGAATTTGCAGTTCTCTGAAATTTCCTACAAGCTGCATTCGGGTGTTTTTGGCATATTCTGCTTGAATTTAGCCCTACTCGCCAAAAAGGCGACTCGTAGAAAACGATACTCAAATAGTGATATCTCGGGAACCGTACAAGCTAGAGGCGAACGGTTTGCAGTGTTATGCTCACATTTACAAGGGCTGTAGAGTAGCTTTGCCTGCAATAATACTGGGTAAGGCTGTCCAATACCCATTTTCTGGGTTCTGATACGGATTCTGACACTAAACAGTATCAGACAATCTAATACCGAGCAATACCATGGGGACAGACAAATCGAGGCTCGAGTCTACTCAATGATTTTGCTGTGATGCCAGAAAAATTAGCAATGACAATAAATTTGGATACGCAGCCATAAAATCCATGCAGTTAAAGTGGCACTATCACCGATTTAAAGTCTGCAGAATCTGGCAACATCTAGCGCTATCTAGTACTATCTAGCACTTGCTTGCATCAAGCTAAGGAATGCACAACGCCATTTCTTTAAACGAAACAAACAAGCCACGAGCCTCCGTAATTATAGAATGAAAATTTGGGATGTCCTCGTGTACCTGGAAGTGGGCTGCAAAGGTTAACAATATCTCTGCTGCTAGATGGCGCCATGGTATTTTCGTTCACTTTTCAATTGGTGATAGTGCCACTTTAAGCTTAATAATGGCAAAATGTAGTGGATCGACTGAAATTTTGAGGCCACCTGGTCATGAAGTTCACCCGAGTTTAAAGTTAGTTGTTTTGTGTGAGGTACCGGGGAAATGTGAATCTTCTGATTCGATACTGCCACTAGTATTCAGTATTCGATACGGTACTGATAATTTTGATACTAGTAGGACAGCCTTAATACTGGGGTTATAGAAAGTTTTGCAATTTCATAAATTAGAAAAATCATGCATCGTGCAAGTTGCATTTGGTATATGTCGAGTACAAAATATGAAATTGATGAGTGCTTTCTAATTGACGACTGCTACTGGACTTGCATTCGAGAGGGTAGCTCCAATCCCCACTCCCCTCCCCCATCAAAACAACCACCGCCCTCATTGCGAACCAACGTCCCTACAATGTCCACTACCTACATCAGTCATGGGAAACGCATTGTAAAAATTCGAAACACCAGACACAAAACAGTCGTCCAGCAATTTGATCTCAATGATGCGTCAGCAGTCATTTCATAAACACGGGCCACCTACTGGAATACCGAAATCCTCATCAAAGAAAACAAAAGCTGCGTGCCAGGCGTTGAGAAAATTCCGTAACTGAGTAACCTGATTAGTGATTACAATGGGGCAGACCTGATTTTTCAAAATTGTAAGACAAAACTTGTATGCAGAGGTCCGAAAAAAAAGCCTCGCAATGTTTATTTTTCAAATGACTTTCTTACCAGATTTAGTAAAATATTGCAAAAATAAAACAAAACAAAAAGAAACAAACACTTAAATTTTTTTTTTTTTTTATATTTTGGAGCAATTTTGTTTTGGTTACTGGGTCGCTTAGAAGATTCTTAGCCGCTGCGCCCGATTACCACTTGATCTCCCGCAAGACTACAACAACCAACACCCTGCCATCGCATCAAAGGATCTTTTAACCAAATATCAAACCACCTCGCCGAATGGCCACTACCTGCTATGGCAGCCAAGGAAGAAACACTGGGAGAAATTCTACCAAAAAGGGTAAATAACATTTATTTGGCCTGATGAAGACTCAAGGAAATAATTGAAAATTTGGCGAAGCACATTCCCAATTGAGCGAGACGAATATACACCCATGCAAAGTTAATTGTTTGGTGTACAGCCACATACGGGTGCCTTAAATTAACATGGGTCAAATCTTTTATTCGAATCTTGGTCCATCCACTAAAAACCACACATTTTTGCCAAATATACTGTTTTTGACATTCTAGTTCACATTTTAACCGGCTCGATACCAGCTTTTAAATGGTGCTAATTTCAAGCCTCTAGTGCAAACCACTAATTACGTTATTTGGCAAAAACTTAAAAAAAAACATTGAATACTAGAGGAGATAGGCCTAAATTACATGGATAACAAAACATATTCTTTTAGACTGACTACATACTCTTTCTGTAAAAATATGTAAACACATTATACTACGAGAATTTCTGCAAAAATACGTAAGCACATTACACTGCGAGAATTCAGAAAATCGTAACACTAAAACAAACTCTCATAATCTCATAACAAGGAAATTAGTCCAAATTTCGGCAAACTTCCGGCAGTATGCGTGGAGGAGAATGGAGTACGTCTCCCAACTGTCTTCTTCAGGCTCTATTTTGAGAATTTCCGGTGTTTTGGTTCGCATCATCCGGTTGTTTACATATTCGAGTCGCGCGGTGGCCTTCAATGTTGGTCGGGCGGTAGCCGTGGCCCTGGCCTTTGTCGTTGGTAGTACCATTTCTATTATTCGGTTGCAAGGTTGTAGAAGCCTGAAGAAGACAGTTGAAGAAGAAGCCTGAAGAGACTGAATAGGATAGTTGGGAGACGTATTCCACTCTCCGCAACACAAACGGTCGAAAATTTGCGGAAATTTGGACCGACTTCCTTGTTGTGCGATTGTACGTATTTGTTTTAGCCTAGCATTAGGATACTCTTTCTGCTTTCAGCTAGGTACACATCAACTAAATGTGGTCATTAGCTTAAATAAAATAAAATAATTGGTTGCCTGGTGTTGCAATTAGCAACCTAGCCCGAAAGCAAACCATCAGGTTTGCGTTGCCTAACTTTAAAATTTTGTGCTAACTTAAACTTAATATAATGTTAACATTCAAAACATTGTAGATGAACTTAGAACTATAAAAAAAAAGGACCTAAAGTTTTGTGAATTTTAAAATAAGAGTAGCTACTGTTCATGTTTTAATGTGCACCTAACCAAAGTTATCGCATCGAAAATATAAAAGCGTACTCCACTAACAGCCGCTTTTCTCTCACCCAATGCAAAACTCAATAGCTACGTTGAACAAATTGCTGAATTAGACTATCCTAACTAGTACGCTTCTGGAAATCAACAGCGTCACACCAAGACTACAGAGCTCTGCATTGGCCGAACAACAATTGCTAGGAAATATTCACCCGTTTACCTAACCACTTCAAAGTGCTTCGAAGGGATGCATGTCGTGTCTCCCTGCTGCTTCCGCTGGTCTTCAGAGCACTTTCACCGATCTGTCGCAACTAGTTTGAATCGCTTTCGTTGGGTGGGTTGGCGTCAGTGCCACAATTAAGGGGATGCGAATGGTGCAAGTCACCTGGGAACAGGAGGCAAACGTGCCCAAGTTTATGAGGAAGGAGTTGAATTTTTATAAAATAGCAACTATAAATGATAGTACAACTTGATCACCACTTTGATCAGTCGTCAAGAGTTCCAAAACTATGTCCTAGTCGCCTAGCTGGAAAAGGCTAATTGTGGCAATGGTTGTATTTGGATGAGATTCGTAGTTAGCCAATGTAAACACACTGGAAGCACGTTGAGAGGTTGGCACATGTTGTTGAGGAAAGATTGCAGACATGTGTGTGTCCTCGTCGTAAATGGTGTTGCTGCCACTTATATTACATGCAGGATTAAAGTCTATTGGACGTTAACTGTTCACTTTACCCCAAAAGGAAGAACAGGAAGAAGAACGCTGTGAGTGATTCTCATTCCTGTATTGAAGGCAGTTTCCCTTCTTGTGGCTTTGTGAACGTTGCGGTGTAAACTGGTTGAAATTATGGGGATTAAAAAAAAAAACAAAGACCATTTTGAATCGGCGGATGGGGCGTATGGTGGAAGGGTACATGCCATTGCACTTGTAAACTGTTGCTAAGTACATACAGTGATACAATATACTCTCCGGTATACTCTTAGTGTGGAAGTGTAAAAATTACATTAATGACTGAGAGTATTTTAGATCCATAAGATACAAAGGTACAAAGGTATATTTCTCAGATACAAAGGTGTCCCTTTTGGAGGAGGCATTAACATGGCAGCTCCGGTAAGTAAGATGGTAATTAGAGCAAGGACCGAGCACGCTTTACAAAACATTCACACTGTAGGAGCGGTAATAATTTAGCTGTCAGGGCCCATTTCACATCCACAGTATGATTTCCCGTAGGTATCTGTTTAAGTTGGACATGCAAGGGTCCTGATCAGACCTTGGACTAACAACTTTCTTTGAGATGGACGATTCACATACGGATACTTGTAAGCTCAAGGGTGTTCCGACCTTCTGCAGCTGCGATAGTAAGGCACCGCAAAATCCGTCAGTGGCGTTTCACCTTTGACCACCTCACTCTTGTCACGCGAGTGACAAAGAGTTAAACGGGAAAACCTTTGGAAATAGTTTCGACCTCCCATGACGCAAGGTCACACTGCCAGTATCCTAACAGTATCGGGCGCACGGGCTGTGTAAGGCGATGAAGGTAGGCGACTCGTCCATCTCGAAGTGTCCAAGGTCGGACCATAACCAGGCTTCACTGTGAACGCTTCATTTGTTGCTTTCCTCAAGTGGCCTTGAAAATGGTGTCAACTTGAGCTCGACATTCCCGCTAGTCCGAGCACAGGTAGCATGCTTCGCCTGGATATGAACAGTCAAATGGCATTTTTGTTTATATCTTGCATCGCACAGTTCGCACTTATACTTTCTTTCATGCGCTCGTATGTGACGTTTCAGTTGAATGCGACGCTGAAATGAATCACCACACAGTTCACATGGGAAAGGTTTTTCTCCCGTGTGAACAAGCACGTGCGTTTGCAGCGCATGCTTGAGCGAAAACTTGTCACCGCACACGCCACATTTGTACCGCTTTTCTCCCGTATGTCGATGCGTGTGTGCCACCAGCTGATATTCGAATTGAAAAGCATCTTCACAGTAGGAACAAACATATCGTGAGGGATAATCTGCTTTCTTTTTGGTCGATTTGCTGATATGGCGACGAATGTGCCTTTTGAAGTGGGATTGAAATTGAAAAGCAAACCCACAATTGGAACACACAAACCGTTTACCTTCGGGTTTTGAAGTAACACCAGTTTCAGATGTGTAACGCGTACACATTTTGTGTTATGCTAGTTTTTACTCCAAAATACTTTCTTAATAATTCAATACCAGGAAAAGTAAAATTTGGCAGCACTTAAGGTACAAAACGAACCCAAACAATGTTGAACCAGTTGAATGGAACAGCGCCAAATGGTGGGTTGAAATTGCACAACGTTTGAATGGATCCCGGGTAACATAGCCATCGGCGCCAGCGCAATGCGCATGAAAAAAGAGCAGAGTAGATGATGAAGGTCTACAGAGAATAAAAAAATTAAATATATTAGTTTTAATAATAGTCTGTCTATGGGCAACATTTTTTTTATTAATATAAACAAAAGGCTAAAACTAGTATTGTCAAGGTGTAAATAAGTAACCTTACTTAGCACAACTGAAAAACATTACTTCTAACCGCCTTTTCATCTTTTAACTCCTAGATACAGCACCGTAAATCTTCGAGCAATATAAAGAAAATAGCGGTAAATTAAAAAAGAAGGAACAACACTTCGCTGCAGCACCGCGAATTTTCATAACTAAAACGAGATCACATTTTCCACATCAGCCTATTGGTTGACGGAGAATGTGGAACACGGATGCTGTGTTTAGAATATGGGCAACACTTTCGAAATGGTGAACCAGCACCTGTAAAGCCCCACTCCTAACTAATATTACAAAAATCACCGAACGAAAATCACCAATTCATTAAATTCGCTCATATTTAAATAATGTAACCTAACGACGTCGGCTAGTAACACGGTCATAGAGTTAGGAAATAATATATAACGGCCTACAGTCTGTGGTGGCGGTGGTGTGCTACGTCGCAATACAGTGGCAGAAACTTTGACTCAATGCATACGCGCGGAAACTCGCAATTGATTACAAATTCACAAAGAAGACAATTCTGGCTCCACGATGGCGAAACTTAGTGCAGTTCTAGATAGGTTTGTAGTATTTGTTACGTTCGGGTTACGTTGGTGGTATAAGAGAGCTACTATACTTACTAATTTATGCACCTGGTGGTGCCCTTGTAATAACTATATGAAAGCATTAAACAGGACGGAAAGCCAAATGGGCTCTTGGAGGGTTAAATAAATACGGATGCAAACCTATTTACGTTGCCTTTTGGACTTAAATGTCAGACTGCCTGAGCGGTGAATTGAACCCACGACCTTCGACACCATTAATGCCGAGGTCCTGCCTCTGAGCCATACTGACACGGCCAAAAGGAAACGTCTATAGGCAGTTTTACTGTAACACGCACACATATACATATAAGCGTAAACTTTTCCAATCTTCCCTGGAAGAACGCTTGCTTGCGCGCCACACGTAGGACCCCTCGCATGAAAGTTAGGGGCCTGGGACTGATTACAAGAGCGCTCCCCCCCCCTCCCCCGACAGGGAGGGGGAGGGGCCTGTATAGGTGCAATGTAAACTTGTACAGGACTCCTTGTAAGTACAACGAAAATGGCGCACTTTTTTTATTTCCTTCAACGTAGGTGAACTCTGTCGAATTACCTAGTATAGGGTTGAAAAGCTTCTCAAATTATTCAGACCAACTAATCTGTGCCGATAGTCGCGACATTAAAACTGATTATGACAGGCACCCCACCCCCTCCCCAACCACCTCAAGTTAAAAGGCAAACTGAAATAAGGACAGGCCCTAGTTTCCCAATGCCTGTCTGTACTCAAAGGGCTAGAAATGTAGGTGTGTTAAATAAAAACTTACGACCCGTCTATATTCAGCTTTGAATCCTGTAATCATTATTGCAATCCTGAAATAGCCTTTTTTAATGGTTGTTTGTTCTTCACAATTTTATCAACCAATGGGGCATAACAAAAAGGGGTGGAGGCACGAGCATTCCGTACATCTAACAAATTTGCGATAGAGCTGTACGACGATCAAGTAGCCCTACAGTGGTGCCCAGGGAGAACGGGGGGGGGGGGGGGGGAAGTTCTCCCCCTCCAACCAAAACCCTCGGCAAGAGTAGACAGTGTACTATTTGCAGTTGAGATATTTCAGAAAATTAAAAATTTCTTTTGAAACAGTTTTGCAGGGCTTTGAGGAACGTAGGAAACAGTTTTGCAGGGCTTTGAGGAACGCAGGACACAGTTTTACAGGGCTTCGAGAAACGCAGGAAACAGTTTCACAGGGCTTCGAGGGGAACGCAGGAAACAGTTTTACAGAGCTTCGAGGAATGCAGGAAACAGTTTTGCAGGGCTTGAGGAACGCAGGAAACAGTTTTGCAGGACTTCGAGGAACGCAGGAAACAGTTTTACAGGGCTTCTAGGAACGTAGGAAACAGTTTTGCAGGGCTTCGAGGAACTCAGGAAACAGTTTTACAGAGTTTCGAGGAACG
>JAHWFP010158864.1:0-18285 GCA_023313725.1 Lithobius niger | reverse complement strand
GAAATATGGTCAGAGACAGTCATGGAAAAATGGAAAATTTGAAAAAAGTCAGGGATATTCTTTTTTAGAACCGTTTTTTTTTTTCAATTTCAGCATTTCGTTTTTAGAATGTACCGTTCGGTGTAGGAAGTCCTACTCGCTTTGCTACTTCTCTTATCCTATTTTTTAAATGAAAAAAAAATTGAGAAATATTTAGAGCTGCCATACACAGATGTATATGATGTCGGCCTGTAGAGTGAGCAGTTCTGTGTAATTGAAAAAACATTTTTAAAGTGCAAGTGTTTTGGTCAGGGATATTTGAAGAAGAAAATCAGGGATATTCATTTATAGAAACCCTGTAGTTTTTTTTCCTTGGCAGCCCCTGACTGCATAGGTCTTAGGTTGAACTGTATACAGGCCTATGTCGGAGTTCAGGCCGTGAAAATACGGGTCTTGGTTGTAGGGGTGGGTCGGTTTCATTTTGTTGACTTCGGTTCCGGTTTCGGTTTTTTACGCTCACAAAACCGCAGTTTCGGTTTCGGTTTTTGTCACCATCCACCCAAACCAGCTATTTCTAGTTTTGTTTTTCTTGTATCAGTACTATTACTAGCTTCTAACTCCTGCTTTCACTTTCAGCAGCGCCATAGACCCTGGTCCTAGCTGTGGCATCATTTTCGTCTATTATTTTCTTTTTAATGATTAGGAGCTTTGCTGTCATTTATACGTAGAAAATGACAATTATTAAAAAAAAAAATTAGAAAAACAAATCAATTTTTTATTTTTCAAACACCGTACGAAAAACCGACACAAAATCCAAATCGGTTTCGGTTTCGGTTTTCAGTAAAAACCGAAAGTTCTGCTTCGGTTTCGGTTACCGACCCATTCCTTGGTTGATCGTTATACTGATTTCACGCGTAATAATTCGTCGCGGGTTAACCCTGAGTTGGAGCCAGACCTCACGCCGAGCCGCGCTCGGCTCTGGCGCCCTTCGATTTCACACGTAATAAATGCTTGCGATCGGAACCCGCTCTTGGCTAGGCGCGCCGTTTGTCGACCAATAGTGTTGACCGAAGCAGAAGAGCATTACATGGGCTTCATTTCTCGTATTGCGTGTTTTCAGGGAAAGCTCGACATTTATTTAAGACAGAAATTGATAAAAAGGTTTGATTAGTATATAATTACCGGGTTCATATACCAGCCTTGAAAGTCGGGGATAGTCAGCGATATGAAATATGGTCAGGGAAAGTCATGGAAAAAACGGAAAATTTGTGAAAAGTCGGGGATATTTGTTTTTAGAATGAATTGGTTTTTTGTAGAACCGTTTTTTTTTTCATTTTTGAATTTCGTTTTTTAGAATTAACCGTTTGGTCTCGTAAGTTCCACTCGCTTTGCTGCTACCATTTTCTTGTTCTATTTTTTAAATAAAAATAAATTGAGAAAAATTTGCAGCTGCCATCCAGATGTAGTTATGATAACACCCCTGCAGCGTGAGCAGTTGACTCTTGTGTAATTGAAAAATTAAAATTAAATGCAAGTGTTTTACAGGGATGTTGGAAGAAACATTAAGTCAGGGAAAATCGTGGATAGTCAGGGATATTCATTTTCAGATCAGAGTATGAACCCTAATTAACAGGGATGAAATTCTTCCTCTTTTAGGCGGGTGTTCTTTTTTTTTTTTTAGACTTGCAAACCCCTTAAAATATATTAAACACCCGTTCAAGATCAGTAAAATGGTTCCTATCACTTTACTTAGACATATTATTATTTTCTTTATCATAAAAGGTAATAATTATCATGTACTTTATTCTGTAACAATTTGTAACTGTGACAACATAATCGCACTCTAGACACTTTTTTTTGATGTAGTTAATTTTGCACAATTAAAAAAAAATTACCGGTGATTTCTAATTTTTATTTTCCTTGTATTGCGTGCTTTTGGTTTGGATATACCCAAATAAATCCTGTCATGGGCGGAAATTTACAAGGAAAAAAATGGAAAATTCATTCGTCATTTAGGGAAAAACACTGCCAGATTTTTTTTTTCCAAACGCCAATAAGGGTTGATCAGTGTGAAGCAGTACGTTTTTAATTATGGCGCAGATTTAAACTCTCGCCCTTTCCCCACCTGTGTTTCGAGCCACTATTTAATTTCGATTCACACATAACTATTTATTTTTTTTAGTTTTTACAGTTTTCTTTTGTTTGATGACATGAATTAAAAATAAGGCACGCTGCCCACGTTTGGATTTCGGGGCAGAATGCGCGTGCATCAGCCCGGACCGGCTTGCTTGGGCCCAGAAAACATAAGTTTTTCTCGTTTCGGGTGGTGAAGGTTTGGAACTCCCTTCCTGAGCATGTGGCTATGGCACGTAATGTGACATCATTTAAAGCAAAGCTATCAGCTATAAACGATCATTTTTTTTTTTATCTTTTACACATTATAATGTTAATTAGCGGGACAGGTTTTAGCAACCACTTTGGGCCCTTCCATATCCAGTCGTGGTTTTATTTTTTATTTTATTTTTTTTTTTTAATTTATAGTCAAGGCTGGCAGTTAGTGATCCTCAGATCGTTGCCTGACCTGCTGCTTCTGCGGCAATCTTATTATTATTATAAATCGTCCATCGAGGTTCAGCCAATACTAGCACACAAAAATTATAGAAAACAAAAACGAACTCGTTTGATGCTTAAGGTAAGGTTTAACTGATTCCAAGTCAAACCGGCAAAGGAACACAAGTAAACTTTCCTGTCAGGTTTCAGATACTGATGTGTTACTGTTTAGTCCACGCGAAACCTTACTGCTGTATCCAGCCATTATACACGTGAATACAATTTAAGCCCGAGCCCAAATTTCAAAACTTGTCATGCCCAAACAAACGAAGACTAATGCAATGCTACGCACTCTACTACTTTCTTGCTGAATTGTTTTAATGTTTTTCAGTCACGACCTCTATTTTCCACCCATTAATTACCCTACTGGTGATGCGTATATTATTTTTTTAAGATTTCCGGGTTTTCAAAGATTCGCACTAACCCTGAATATTTTTTATTCTGAATTATCTGTAGAGCTGTGCTGAGCCCACTAAGACGATTAGTTTTTAAACATTTTCCAGCGATGTCATTTAGCCAAGCAGAATGCACCAATCATCTGATCTATCGTGTGAAATCAGTATTACTTGTGACGCGTCATTTTTACGTAATCGTTGGCTGCATGCAACATGGCGAGCGATTACCAATTTACGTCATTTTCGACGTCCGCCATTTCACCGCCGACCCGTGCCCGTCTTCAGGCCACCATTTATCCCCTGTCGGTCGGCGTGTTTGGTAATTTCATATTTCTGCGTGATACACATTCCATTGCAACAACAGAGAACTAATCGGCCCACTGAAATATTGCGTGACGAATTAGTGGGGGTATTTCGTAAAGCTAGAACAGCCCAGAGGGAATAAGAGCAAGATGTTCTCAGATTACACTGCCCTGCAGCGGAAAAGGGAAACTGCTGCCTTTTCAGTTAAGTCCAATGGCAGCGCAAGCTTGACCAACCAAGTTGCGAAGTTTTTGTTTTCTTCTTCTCTTTCTCTCCTACTCCTGCTTCCCCCCTTTCCTATTCATGCTTGGGGCCAGGAATTGCATGCAGGCCAAGGAAGGAGGTGGGGGAAGGGGTGACCAGCTGGAAGTTTGTGGGTCGATACTATTTCGCGCAACGTGCAACCTGAATTCTTCTGTGACGTATTCGGGCATTGATAATTTCTGATAAATCGCGGATTTCGGATTTTTTTCTAAACTGGGTAACTTTTCTTATTTATTTTTTATTTTTAACAAATTACCAAGGGAATGTCACAGTATTTCGTCATTTGGAAACTTAAAACTTAGAACTAAAACATACTTACGAAATAAACAAAATGATAAATAAATAAATCAGTAGCCTAGGAAAAGTTATTTTTCAGTTTATGATTTTATTCACTTGTTTTGTTACCTAGTTTGTTTGTTTGTTTGTTGATAAATGTGTAGCTAGGAAATAAGTGTAAGGGGTGAATGTTTGATAATTAAGTAAAGTATTAATGTAGATACGTAATAAAGATAATTGAATGTTTGATTCTATTGTTATTATATTATTATTATTATTATTGTATGATAATTGTTCAACTCTATGTCAACTTGCTAGCACAAACAAGTACGTCAGGACTCCGTGCTACCCATTATGTAATTTAAATTTTGAAAAATAATATTTCCGGTTTTTTTAAGGCACTGTCTGCTGCAATCCTCTTCCTCCGCCCATGGTTTGGCCAAATTTGGTAGCACTATACCATTCGAAGTATTTTTGGGGGTAATTGTCCAATGGTTCTTACGCCAAGTTGGGGTGTGATACTCATATTTTTTTTTAATTATACCCCGGCAATGTTTTAAAATTATCTCGATAACCAGTACTGTCACGAAAAAATAAATATGAGGCTGGAGCAAAAAAACACTGCAATTATACGCTAGGGTCGGTACAACCATTACTACCATAGGCGAGGGTCGGTAGACGGGGGAAACAATCATGGTGACAGTTAATACAAACGCAATAAAGACAAGGCGATTGCAAGGTAGCAATGAAAAAAGTCGTCAAGCGTGGACCCTAACAGAAACAAATACTAATGCTACAACAAATGGGGCTGCGTGACAACGTGGCTTCCTACTGCACTGGCGTTATGTTATGTCGGGATCATCCCGTCTTATTAAAATAAAATAAAAATTACCTTGCCGAAGCCTGCATAGGCTGCTTTGGCCTACAGAAGTAAAAGTTAAACAAAATAAAATGACAACAAAATGTTCATTTATGAAATATTTGGGGTTAGGGAGATCTAATGTAGATCTGATCATAATGATGGTGTAGCTCTCGTTTTATTAACGCTGGTGTCGCATCGTTACTGTTTAGGTTTGCGGTGAGAAGTCCATCCCAGTGAAATATGCCGTACAAACGAAATAATAACAATAAGTCGATAATTCAGTATGTCAGAAACAGTACGTTGACTAAAGATTTTATCGCGGTATATTAAAGATTGATCGACAGTGGCGCCACCCCTACCACCAAGACTAGCTCAACAATAATATAAAAGTACAAAAGTAAATGGAGTCTATGTTTTTAGTTTTATCATTACCGTGTCGGTTTAATAAAAAAAAAAGAAATTCGATGTACAGCCTGGAAGATTTGTTGTACAAAAAAATTGCGTAGTATACCTGCATAGCAAGATTTGGCCAGACTTCAAAGGGAAAATGAAAATTGGACAACATTTTCAGAAAAATAAATAATTTGTGGGAATTCAAGGAGTATAAGGTTTAACTGAAACGAAACAGCTTTCACATGCCATAGTGTGCTTTAGTGTTTATCCCACTTAAAACCTTATAGATGTATTCAACCTTTCCGATGCGTAAATAAAATTAAAACCATTGCAACAGTTATTGAGCGTTTCAAAAACTTTTAATTTTAGTTCAGTACGGTGCTCCCCGTGCTGAACTCCCCCAGAGCTCCCTGGCCAAAAAAGGAAGCCCCTTACCAGGCCCAGGGAAACCTGTCATCGGTCTGGATTTTACTTCACTACTGAACTGAATTTCCTTCGATCATGGGGGGCGTCGGACGAAAGTCTTAACTGGAAAATCGTCTAATGGGATAATTGTCTAATATTTGCATAAATAAAAAAATCTGAAAAATCATGTAAACGGAATGTGATATAATTGAAAATCATCTCAACGGAATATCGTATAATGGAAACTCATCTAAACGGAATATCGTTTAATGGATAAACGTCTAACTAGACAACAATATACCTGCAGATTCTCATATTATTCAGATTCTGATTGAAATCCTCTCTGCAGCAAAACTAAAACTATTAATTTCTCCGTTTCTATTCAATATATTTCGACCAAACTTGACCAGATAGTAGATAGCAACTTTTCCAAACTTGACACCAACTTTTATGCAATTCCGTGCAAGAGTAAACGTAGGAAGCCACACGTAAATTTGAAAACTGTTCACTTGTTGTTGTTCTTGTTCTGCTTGGCTGACACGGTTTCAGAAAAAAACTACTGCTCCTACCTAAAATCTGAAACATGACCGGAGCCAGAAATTTCCCTGGGCTTCAACCTTACAGGCACCACTTTTTCAATTGGTCGATCCATTCAGGAGTTACGGGACCCTAAACGATCATTTGATTGTTTTACATTGTTTTAACCATTGTATTTAGGGAACAATGCCAGTCAGCAAATTCCAGATCCATTCTTCGTGCATGCAACAATCGACTGCATGCATAGCGCGACACCATAGCCGTAAAAAAGGTACACGGATTACAAACAAAAACTTCAAGGCTGCCGTAAAAAAAGGGGTTATATGATTGAAGTTTCATTTTACTTGTTAAAATGTACACGGATAAAAAATGGTGATTTTTATTTGAAATAATCAAATGTACAATTCAGAAAATTGCATCTGTTTAAGTGCTGTTGTGCTTTACCAATCATATACGTTACGTAAAGCACAACAGCACTTAAACAGATCCAATTTTCTCAATTGTACATTTGATTATTTCAATTAAAAATCACCAATTTTATCCGTGTACATTTTAACAAGTAAAATGAAACAAACATTTAGGGACATTTAGACGAATTTCGTGTTAGACGATTGTCCTTTATACTGTTATACTGTATACGTTCTTCTAATTATGCGATTTTCCAATTAGACGACTACCCCTTGCCTCGATCATGGACGTAGGACAGAGTAGGCTTATTTCTTTTAAGTCTCCTTAGCACAGGACAAAATAGTACGCCGTTTCGTACGGCGCGTTAGTACGGTAATTCTTCTTTTATGCTACCGTTCTGGTAAAAGCGCCAAACAAGGAAAAAGCAGGAAAATTAGAGTGGTCAGTTCTTGAAGCGCGCTAATCAGTCAGACGAGGAGGTAGTGGCCAAGAAAGAGGCTGTTGTCGAGTTTGAGCCTTTATCAATGCCTTGTGCTGTCCACTGGTCAAGCTTGGGCCAGGCCAGAAATGGCTGCAGAGGGGTCACGGGGTGTCAGCAGGACCCCCACTAAATCACAATGGTGAGCCAGTGAGGGACAAAAGCTGACCAGTCCAGAGGTGAAGTCCAGGCCTCCGCACACCTCCAAGGCATGCAGGGTGGGGACCACTTGGTGCGAATAGCATGAAACAAGTTGGGGTTCCGAAGGATGTGGGCCACTATTGTTGATTCTTTTCCCCTCCCTGAGCAAAGGTAGAAAGCATTTCTTACCCCCATTTTGTAACCCCTACTCCCTCACTCACAAGTGCATTGTTTGTTGCGTTGCATCTGGGCCGCCTTTGTACAATTCCCTGTGTAACACACCTTTACTGCCAGTAAACAATCGGTTGCCAGTTATGTGAAAAACCTTGAACTGTGGTGTTGTGCTCTCGCAATCCCCAGCAGCCGCTGTTCTGCAATAGTTCAGATCATGTGGTTTTGGCGTGGTATTGCCACTGGCTCCTGCGTTTGAAAATTATCCGTTACAAAGCCCGAGTTTAGTAAGCTACTAAATTGAACGGGTGATTTCCCGTTTCGCAGAGAATAAAACGGGTTAAGATTTTTCTGCCATATGGGGAATTCCCGTTTCGCCAAATCCAAATATTCTTTAAAAATCCAACATTGGGAGAAGTAACTATGAATTACTACTAAATTGGAAGGAATTTGTGATGAGTTGCGGTTTCCGGCGATGTTGAATCAACTGGCTTGGATCCGGGTAACGATACCCACATCTTCTTTCCCACATGATCTAGTACCAAGGGATGCATACTCTCCACACCATGACACTCCATGCGTTTATGAGCTCCTGCAACTGCGAAGTGCAGTAATGGGTGGGGTAAACTCGGGATTCGAACCAAGAAACCTATGATTTTGGCACAGGACGAAATCTTACATTATGAAGCAAAGTTTCATAGCAAAAAAGTCGATTACCGTAAAAACCTCCACCCTAACAATGAAAACGGGCAAGTATGTTAATTCTCGGGCCAGCGAAAAGCTGAAATTGGCATATTGTTGCTCTGCAACATAAAGGACAGGTTTTTTTTTCCGAGGTACGTATTGCTCAAGCCAAAGCGATAGGCTGGGGGTAGGGGCGTGGACGGGGAATACCTGTGTGTTGGGCAGTGCGTTTGTTAGCCCAGCTGTTGGTGTTCTAATGCTATAAAACTACAATTCGATTTTTTTGGGTGGTTTGGGATGGTGAACTAGCTATTTTTGGCAAAATCTTGCAAAAGGACGAGGGAGGGACAGTATTTAATTCAACTACTTGTAGCAAAGGAAGGGAAGGGAAGGAGAGGGACGTGTAAGAGGATAGGAAGGGAGGAAAGGGGGAGAGGGCAGGGAGATGATCGGAGGAGAGGGACAGGATGGGGAAAGAGGAATATTACAGGAAGAAAATTGCCTGTCGCAGTATCGTTCAGGCAGCACTAACCGAAAACTGGAAACAACCATGGGCGACACAAAACCCCGAAGCCAGGTACAACTGCTAATAATACAATTAAGCCAGAATAGATCCCGTTGTAGGCAGTAGCTGATAGCCTCTCACACTATCCCCTGTAGGTCTGTTTGGCCCTATGCCAGAATCCCTTTACCATTATATCACTGTTAGGTTAGCTTTTTCAGATGTACTGCGGTCTGGTGAGCTCTCTAACTCCGTGTGTTAGAACTACTGTACCGGAGTATGTTTTTCAAGTACCGTAGGCCTAATAACATCGGCATGTAAGGCAATTGACTCAATGAATGCTAAATACATACATGCTAAATCTACCGAAGTGTCCGGTGTCCAGAAATGTTAAATTGTCTGTTCGGAATGTAAAATTGTCCGACTAAAAGTCTGTTTCTCTAAGGGTTGTGTTTGTCGGATTTTGCTGGACGACTGCGATTTCGTGGTATCGATCCAGGACAGGGTAGATTTTGCGTGTATGCAATCTCTGATCCTCTGGGATTGGAGGCCATGGTGCTGTTCTTTCATTTGGCTATGTTTGCTCGGGGTCCTAAGTACCTCGCTTTCGTCTCTTTATAGTGTCCACGGTCTATCTTGAGTTCGCCCCAAAACGATACAGATAATCAATTGCATGTTTTTGGTAGCAGAGTACCTTGTTGATATCCGAGTTGGTTACAAAAACAATGGCGGCCGTCGATTAATGCCGCCCCGTCCAGGAAAACGTAGCCGCTCATAAAATACCTGCAGGACTCAAGATAAACCGCGTACACAATAGTGTCGTTGTCTTGCCAATCGTTTGTGGCCTTTGATGGCTACTTAAAGGTACATTCCTTCCGATTGGCTTTCCCGTATAGCTCAGTTTTGCAACAATACGTCAGACACGTGTAAATGTTGCAAAGGCATTCATTTATTTTATTTTTCCCTTCGTGAGAAACGGTTTTGTTACATTCACTGTTGGAAGGGCTATTTCGCGCAGGATGCTCGAATATAGTGAGAAGGTAATTGTCCTTTTAAATAAATGCCGCCCGAACAAACGGGGGGAAAACAGAATCGCAGCGTCGTTATCAAAGATGATAACGAAATGAAGCTAGGTATTTACTCCAAGCTGACAGGTGCTGGTGGGCAGCTAGCTTCTGCACATAACGCTAATTGCGCGTGATCAACGAACTTCACTTCAGAAAAATTGAAGTGAAGTTCGTTGATCACGCGCAATTTTCAGTTTCCATTCGTCTTTGCGTGAGGTTCAACTTCAAATTGAGTGGGTTTGACTAGTGTGCAAACGCGGTAAAACTTCCGTCAGATAGTAGTTGGTCGAAAAATGACATTTAATAATAAATTTCACATCAATGGATGATGTGCCACTATATGAGCAAACATTTTGTTCAAGTTAGGCCTTCGTGTTTTATGTTACACCCAGAGACATCAGGAAGGATAAAAGTTGTAGGGGTGTAAACCAGAAATTTACCGACATTATTTTCCATCTTGCTTATATTTATATAAGCATTCCTATACAGCCGCCCCCTACCTTGGGGGGGGGGGGGGGGGCCCCCCCATAAAAACGTCCCTGGTTACACCTCAACTACATAACCTCAAAAATATTGTTTATAAAACAAAATTTATTCGAAGGGTGTGAAGCCGAAGTTTCAACCAGAGCCCCCATTTTTTTCCCAAATGTGTTTAGATTTTTTTGTATATGCCATTTATCCATCTTTATTCGCAATTCGCCGCACCTTTTTTTTTGGGGGGGGGGGGGGGTGGTTTGGCCCCTCCCCACCCCACCCAACCTTAATCTACCCTCATCGACCTGCTTAAATGGATTTGGAATGTAATGTTTGTTGAAGTAAATGTTTATGCCAAATTGCTGTAAATAACATAAGTATCTTGTATCCAAACAACCTATAAATTCTTATTTCTATGCTTAGTAAACAAACCAGCAGCAAGAAACAAAGCAATTGATGCGGAGCACTTGTTTGCCGATTCAAATCCGAGTTAGTCACGCAAATGAAACATGAATGCATAAAGATAGCTGGTTTACTGGTTTGGCCGTTCTTACTATTTTCGCCGTTGACCGAGATGTGTCATTTATAGAAATATATGTATAGTGTTATCTCTCCATTGACTAGGCTCAGCATTTTCAGTCGAATGGAGCCTTGGTTGCGATTGCGACATAAAATTGGTTCAGTAACTTATCCTTATGCTAATGGACTAATGGCCACATCAGTGATTCTGAGAAGGGCTGGTTACTGTTACTGGATCAGGATAATTTTCTAATTCTGAGCACTGGTTTGAATCCGAGTCACAATCTTAAGTTATGATTGTGACTTTAATACTGTATTCAGCAAGTCATCTTTAAATTATTATAATGATGCCTCTGACTCGCTAAAATAATCTCCACGACATAAGAAGCACATTTTGGGCACCGAAAACTTATTCTTATTCACAATAAAAACGATTAAAAGGGAAAATACAGTGGGACACACCAAAACTGTGCAAATCAAGTTACGGCTGTTTTTCCGATCTGCAGTTTGGGCGTGTCCCAATGTCTTTAAACTTTTAATGGTTTTTAAATCATAACGCTAGCTATATCATTCGCTTCGCTTACTCTATTCGTGTCGATCCACGGTTCAACTAGTTTAGCTCATTTCTTCCTGATTCGAAATTTTCTAATCAAACAGTTCGAACTTGACGTCCATGATCAGTTTTTCAGAACAGTTTTTCGCGTATTTGGCGGTTAAGAAAAAATCAAGTTACGGCGATGCAAACAGCGTAGCCGAACGGAAGTGCAATTTCATGATCTTTCATTTGGCACTACCCTCATCTTTGTAGGTGCCTTAGTTCAAGTGGAGTAGAGTTACACGCACAAACACACATCGTACGATTTTAGGCCAAAAATTTCGGTGCCGAAAATTAAATTATCGTGCTTCTTATGTCATTGTGGGTTATTTTGCCAAATCAGCAGGCACCATTACAACAATTTTCAGCTCGCAAAGTAATTCTAGTCGAGTCATCTTTGCGCCAGCATGGTATGGGAGACATCTTGAGAAGGATTGATTCACAGTTTAAATCCGAGTCACTTCACAAAGTGCATAAAGTTGGCTCGCTATATTTCATTATTTCTTGTTTTTCTTTTCACTGGTGGCTTAGTTCAAACTTGTATTTTGTGGCACATGGTTACGGTTGAGAGTGACTGAGACAAAACTGAATTGTATTTTAGGCCCCAGATCACCCTCTTCCTCACTGTCCTCTTGCCTGAGAGCGGTGAACCAGACTTGGTCGACTTCCATATGCCGTGGTGAACACTTTGGTGAACATTTGGTTATCGAATTAACGTCTTTGGTTCATTGTCCATACGGTTGATTCTCTTGACCAGTCGACGTCCACAGACCATCTCGTGTGTGGGGCTGCTGATCGAGATGGCATTTCTATCCCGCCTTATATACAGAAGGCAGGAATAAATGTGCCATATGGATCAAAATACCACGCGAAGTGCACCAAACGGCCACAATTGGCTACTGAGGTACCGCCCGAATGGTTTATTAACCCTTATGAGGCTGTATTTAAGTGACTGCTAGTCTATGTGGTTTAGCTCGTATAGCCATTAGCATGCGGCGTAACTATTTATCCAGTTGTTTAGGCTATATTGTGATTTTCTACATCTTCGACCGCGCCGCACACTAGCTTTGCTTTTAACATATCGAACATAATACAACTCACTGTCGTCTGTGGCTCTAGAGTCTGTTTAGAATCCGATTAGTGACACATCCCGCCTGCTTCAATTGTGAAATCCTGGGAATATTCGCCTATTTCCTTGGCAACGTTATTCGTAATTCTACCTTAACGTTACCTAGGAAATAACGGGGTGATGGAACCGGAAATTTATATTATTACTCTCCTCTCCCCCCACCGGCGTACTACCGGGTATCATAATACTGTTTCAGGGTTTCCGTTTTTGAAAATAACGGTTTTTCTTAGATCCGGAGTCTGGTTGCTCGGGGCAGTTCCTGGGGCAATAGCAGCTTTCCACCAAACGTTCGTGAAATGGAATGCCAAACAAGTATTTGAAAGCTGCAGTGAAATCGAAAATGGAAATAATTAACGTGCGGTTATCGGGTGTTTATAGACAAAACAAGGAAGACATGAAAATCTCAGGTGGGTGAAAAAAGGGCGAAGAGGAAATTCCTGTGAAAACAAGACTTTTTGATTGTCAGGGGAAGGGAGGGGTGGCTCACACTGTACACTCTGTTCATTCAAAAAATCGCCAGGAAATCCGTAGAAATCCCTGTCCTGGAAATCCTCAATAGAAATCATGGCAATACACCTTCGTGTCCCATCTTTACAGTTACGCCACTACCGTTAATTGGATAGAAATCCTTTTAAAAAGTGCACATAAAATCCCAGTGAAATCACTCTGAAAATTCTTGGAAATATTGGAAATCGTAATCTTACTGTACAACATTTTCTGAAGTAAGCAACTCTGCGAAACACCAGGAAGTTAAAAATTCCGTGAAAACCGCACAGAGTATGCTTATTAAAAAAAACCGTTCAAATGGCATGTCCAGCAAGATGGTGCTTTTTTCATTCTGTACGATTGTTGTTTTGTTCTTGAGCACTTGTAAACCACTTGTTTATAACTACAGAACATACTCAAATTTAAGTATTGCTTGTTTCATAAGCAAAGTAGGCCTGGGCAAAAATTGCAAACCTATTTCTATAGCCCATTTATTATCCTTATTATCCTTAACGACCAATTTGGTTTCCTCCCTGGTCGGTCTGCGGTGCACCAGCTGCTTATCGCACTCGACAAAAATGGTCAGAGGCACTGCATTGGGGAATCCAAACGCACTTCATATTCTTTGATTTTAAAAAGGCTTTCGAATCTATGGTACATTCAAAATTAATTTATAAACTAAAAGAATGCTGTTTTGACGACGAATTTCTTTTATGGATCCCGGCTTTCATTACTGGTGGAACAACGCGTGATAGTTGAAAAAATACTCTCTGAAGCTACAGCAGTTGTTAGTGGTGTCCCACAAGGATCCGTTCTAGGACCATTGTTATTTGTCATTTTGTTAAACGGTCTAACTTGCCCTGAATCCTCGGTCTCCCGAAAAAATTTGCGGATGATTTGAAACTGCATTGACTCAATCTTCGACGGGTCTACAAGTTAGGAGCTTTCCCGTTAACTTTATAATTGCCAAAGCTTCTCATTAGGAACTGTGATAGTACCCTTTAATTATTGCCTAGAAACTACAAATCTTAAAGCAGCTTCAAATTGTTTCAAGGATCGTGGTGTCTGGTTCGAGGCTGGCTTGAAATTCACCACTACATTGTTTTTTTTGACAAATCATCGGGCTGCAATCGTCCAGTGGTGCTTTGATTGAGGAGTTCTGACACAAAGCTTTAGGCTTACAAGGTCTATGTGCACCCACTACTGGAGTACAGTAGCCAGGTCTGGTCACCACGACTGTTGAAAGATATTGACAAGATTGAATCGGTCCCATGAGATTTACAAAACGTTTACCTGGGCTAGATAAGAAACAATATTACCAGCGTGTAAGTGTTTTAAAGTTGGGACATATTAGTATAGCGACTCCTGAAGGTTGACTTAAAGGCACATAAATCCCTCCGTTCTGGCCGCTTTTTACTCTGCGTCACCTACGCTAAAATATAGTTCAGACGACCGCAGCGCGCATTGCTCTACGACACTAGTCATACTCATTTCGGGACCGCTGCAACGTGACACATCGTACGACCAAGTCGCAAACTTGAGCGAAGGATTAATTATCCTTCCTCCAGGGCCGCGTCTTGCCAGCGATGTGGCGGGAGTTATTTACCGCTCGGACCGAGCCGTTTAAAACAAGCCTAGTAACATTCACGCGCCACTACTGACATCTGCATCGTACCCTTAGAGCAGCAAATGAAAGGTAAATCAGTTTATACAAAACTATTTCCGGTAATGTATCGAGTGAAACTGTTAAAATATACCGGAGGGAGTTATGGGCCTTTAATCCTTACATATAAAATTATGAACTGTTTGCTACCTGTTGCTCTACTTTTTTTTCGACGTTTGCACGAACTCCGGAACTCTGGGAAACCATCTTAGATCATTACCCAAAATTTTAATTTTAATTGTCAGAGACGATTAGAGATAGCACGGAAAAAAAATTTTATCCCGATAAAATTTTTTTTATCGTGCCACCTCTAATCGTCTCCGACAATTCAAGTTAAAATCCTGGTTAATGATCCTGAGATGGGTTCCCAGAGTTCTGGAGTTCGCGCAAACGTCGAAAAAAGGTAGATCAACAGGTAGCAAAAAGTGCATGATTTATACGACAATTTAAGCATTGAGGTTTGCACGATAATTCGATAAATAAGAAAAAAGTGCGATACGGTAATAGACGGAAAAATTTTATCGCGATATTATCGAATTATCAAATACCGTGCCACCCCTAATTCTTCGCTTTAAGAATGCATGGAATTCACTGCGCGACTTTACATCTTTCAGAAACTTCTAAACAAGTGCGATATGAGGGCTAACCTACTTCGCCCGGAAAACTGCCCGTGCCATTTTATTAAAATTTTTAGCAAGTAAATCTTAAGCTCGACGAGCATACGTTGCATACGAAAAAGGATCAAATAAGTGGAGGACTTTAAAGCTATTTTATAAAACTTTCGTATGCTTAAGTGATCCTCCCTGGACCCTTGGATTTCCATTTTGCTTTTTATCTGGAGCAAAATAAACATTATTATTATTATTGTTATTAATAATATTATTTATTTGGCCTTCCGTTTTTCTAAGTTTATTGCTCATTTCGCTAGCAGCTGTGTCGGTGGAACTGTGTTTTCTTCCGTAATGCTTAATTTTTATTTCTTGCCCGGATACTGTTCTGTAATATTCATTCAATGGTAAAACTTGCAAAATACGCATTTTCCTGTGATCCACCAAAACGGGGAGAGGATAAGGTCTGTTAACTCAACCTGTGCAGTATCCCGGTCCTAATAATCGATACAGGAATACCAAAACGAGTATGTATGTGAGGCAGTAAACAGCTGCAGTGAAATCGAAATGGAACTGCAGAATTACCATGTAGTTATTGGATTCGGGCAAAACGTGGAAAATGTAGGGAATTTAAAATAGGGGCCTATACAGTAAAAACGTTATTGATAATCGGAGAAAAGACATCGGAGAAAAAAAAAAAGCAGTAAAGAACGATAGCAAAGTCAAATCTATTATATTTTACAACTAGTAAAATATAGGGAATGTACCGAATATAAAATTTGCCGAATAACGAGTATGCAACAGAATACTTTTCCTACCGAATAACGAATACCGAATATACAACCTGATACTTAAACTGCCGATACCGAATATTTAGCACCAAACAATTGATGTATTCGGCCGACTACCGAATTATTTAGCCTTGAGCCGAATAATGGCCAAATAAGCCGAATACCGAATTATTCGGCCCTGTGCTGAATAATGGCCAAATACGCCGAATATCGAATTATTTTCGGCTGCGCAAAGTTAGTTCTTTCCTCGCTTCCTTCCTGCCCCCCACCTCCTCCTCCTCTCCACGAAAGGAAAAAGGGATAGACGCACCCTCACTAGAATTAGCTAAGCGCCCGGGGCTTCTAACGTGCTAAGTAAACCTTGATATAGTAAATTTGTGCCACTTTATGAAGACAGTAGTTGAAGATCACTGAATGGATATCATTTTAAGACTGTTTTAAGAACAGTAAGCCGATTATATGCTTTCGTTAGGTTTGATAACGGATCTGGACCGTATCAGCAAAACGTTCTATTAATCAAGAACGTTGGTAGGTTTAACCTTGGTGGTAAGGCATTCGTGACCCCAACCCAACACCATACACCCTTCCTCTGCAGCCGAGCCATCATCTTTGTTTTAATCTTTTATACTCTTAAACTTTTGTAATCTATAATTTTTAGTTTTAACATCGGATGGCAGTCAGTGACCAACAACAAACTTATATATTACTAATCATCAGTGCATCGAAACCATCTATGTGTAACGACCACAATAATACAGAAAAAAATGATGAGTGATTTGAAAGTTTCGATTTGGCTCCGAGTTTCCTTCATTGGGTGTACAAATTAATTGTAGGCTGTTGAAATTGTGTTCTTACAGGGTCCACCAACCTGGAAAACTCAGGGGATTTAAACTATGCTTGAAACTCGGGAAGAACTTGGGGAATTCTCTAATTTTTTACAAAAAAGTGGAAAACTCGGGGAAAAAATTAAGGTTTTAAATAATGTATTTTCCATCTAAAAGCTTAAGCCTTTTTTAACACAAAACTGGTAAAATAGGTGAAAAATTCCTTCTAAAATTATGGTAAATAGCATGGAAAATGATTTCATCTACTCTGGAAAACCTGGAAAACTGGGGAAAATTGATTTCAATATATTGGTGGGAACAACTTAAGTGTTTCATGTTTGGCACTGCTCACTATAAGGGTTAGAACGTTTCTTCCAATAACCAGGTTTTTTCCCCTTCCATTTCTCTTTCGGCTGGATGCAGCTACATTGAGACTTTTCCACCTCCGGGATTGATCTGCGAAGATTCGCTGATGTCACTGATGAAGCGACTGTGATTCAGTTTCTTTGGCAATAGTTTACTTCTTTACTCAATTACTAACCTCAATAGTTTAACTTCTTTGGTTGTAACCCATTTTTTACTTGGCTACAGCAATTCGTTTATTTGAGCTCCTGTTTTGGAAGTTTTCGATTTTCTTCCAAATATTCCAGTTGGGTCCAATCTTCTCTTGATTTTCTTCCAGCAGCTGTGAAACGGGGCCACAACTACAGTTCTGGGGGGCTGGGGAAACCATAATGATGGGTCCTCCGTCAACAAAAATTTTAGGACTTTTTATTTTATTTTTAAGGCATTAGTCCATCTTTATTTGGTACTTTCGTCTTTTACATTATGCTAACTACTGTTCGGAGGCCCCTGGACTCGTTTGGGGACCCCCACCTCCACCCACTTCCCCATTTGCAGGCCCCACTGGGAATTAAGTCTTCGTGAAGAAAACCAGCCCGTTACCATGACAATATTTGGCACGAAGTCGGACTAGGTCACTAGACAACGGTGTTGATTGTTAGGCAACATTTGCGAAGTACTCCTAATGTACTCCGGGCAATGTTCAAGAATTTTTTTTTGCGGGGGGGGGGGGGGAGGAAGAGAAAACTCCCCTTCAGGGTTTTGTGGGGGTATTTCTCCAAGAAGTTGGTCAGACAGAGTTGAAGGTTTGTTAAAATTAGAAGCAGCACGAAGGCAAAAGCATTATTAGAGGTATTAGTAGCTGTGACTACCGCTAGGGCCCCACGATGGGGTATGGTGGCCTGACGGTTAGCATGACCGCTTCATGCGCCAGACGTTCCGAGTCCAGCTTCAGCGACCCCTGGCATTTTCGGGAAGAGAAGGGCCCTGTGATGCCTCGTGCTCATGTCGATTGTGGCATGTGAAAGATCTTAGGAATTTCCGATTGGAATTGCCTAGCAAAATTGTTCCTCTCTCCTTCTGGTGCCATGGCTTCGGCTGGGAGCACGTCAAACCCACGTAAGACAGGAAGAAGTAAGATAGCCTACAGTATCTAGTTAACAATTTCTAACCTATGGTAATAGACAGCGCGGTCTGGATTTTCCTCTCGTTTTGGTAAAATTTAAGATGATTTGTATTTACTTCTAGATATCGTAAAACATATCACTCATAGATAGTCAATAGGCGAAGTAGCAATTCGTGTTAGACGGTTTTCGGTTATGCTGTTAAACTGTATACGTTCTTCCAATTATGTGATTATTCCTGTTAGACGATTACCC
>JAHWFP010158859.1:0-21126 GCA_023313725.1 Lithobius niger | reverse complement strand
CTCGACTTTGCTATTCCTCTTTCACGTCCCGTCTTGGAATGTCAAACGGCCTTCTTGACTATTGCCCAAACCGAATAAATTTATACGGTACTTGTTATATTACGGCTGGCTGCGGGCTCCTGACCTGACTGTTGGGAGCAGATTTCACCGTGGCGACCTCATTTTTGCTTTACCAAATCTTAAACCACCTTATTGATGTTCCAGTATGAGGCCTTTTCTGCTTCTCACCGTCCAATACTAGACGTCACAGCTACAGGCTTTCTACAAAAAAATTCAAATTTAAATATTTGGCATCGATTCTACACAGACAGAGTTGTGCCACTCAGGAACTTTGCCAACTATATTTGTCTTTGCCCCTTTCGTTAATTTTCTTCAAGTTTCGATTTTTGATAATACATCGTAATTCTCCTTTGTTTCTGCTGGTTTTGCTTGATTTGTTTGCAGGGTGGGGGTCTTACTTCGGTTTTTCCTTTGACTTGGCAATGTCTACACATAAGCTATTCAGTGCTATTAATGAAAACATTTTCCATACTATCTTGTTCATAAAAGGCTGCAAATAGTCAGCAGCACCCACCCACTCCCACGCAACCCTAAGCGCATGCCAAGTTTGATTCAAAAATAAGAGCGGTTTAAAAGAAATCACTTCGACAGACAGGCTTTGTTGTATAAGAAAGAGTTTAATATATTCCTTTTTTTTTGGTGTGTTGGTCAAGTCAAGCACGGACTTAATCTACATTTGCTTACCACCATTTCGAAATTTTTTCGTTTCCTTTCTCATGTGGTCTCATGCTAATGTTTCATAGTAAGGGACTGGACATTATTTATCGTCAGGGGTGGGCCAGAGAAAATTGGGGCGGAGGGGGTCATGAATTTGTCGGACCCTCTTGAGGGTGGTCCTAACTTCCCCCCCCCCCCCCCCCCCGCCGCGGGGGGGGCGCCCCACAAAAATCACTGACCAAACTTGAAGAAAAAGTCATTTTGGATCTGACACTTTCAGAAGTCAAAATGTCTAAGATCGACCCATAATGTGAGTATTTACAAGGTTTCAAAGCTATTAGTACTACAAGTACAGTTTCTTTTTTCAATAAATTTTCCAGAAAACCCTTGGCTTCTTCTGTATTTCAGATGCTGACGACGTTACGTATGTGGGCCGGCATACAAGCAAAGAGTGCACTCATTATACTTATTATATGAAACTCGACACAAGATAGGTGTAAAGAACTTCGATAAAAACGAAGCACGTTTTCCTTACAACTAGGGGTAACTTGTCAGTGTGGAGTACTACTTAATTTGGCTACTGAAAATTATCTGCAGACAGTCTCAATAGGCATACGAAAAGCTCATTTTTTTTTTGGGGGGGGGGGGGGGCTCACATTATTTTGTCCCGTGAGGGGGGGGGGGGAGATTTTTTCAGGGTTTCGAAGGCGGGAACGTCGAAAATTTGGCGGTCATATTTTCAAGTTCTTCCCTCCCCTTCCGCCTCGGCCATAAATAATGATCGGTCCCATAATACAAGATTTCCAAATTTAACGATTTTTGGGGTTCATTGATCAAACTACTTAGTATTTTGATCCAATTGATCGATTTTGCTTCATTTCCATCATTAATTGGAAATACACTTATACTGGTAACTCTATGGCCAAGTAAATTTAGGTTCGTAAACACCGCGACCACGACCAACGAAAACAGGTCATCCGCCATCTCTGTCAACCAGCGACTAAACGTACTATACGAACTGACAATGACAATATCCATGGCAACTGCTTATTGGCCTTAAGTGAAGTTTCAGTTTTCCACACAATAAAAGCTCTCTCCTCCTATTAGCGCCAGTCGCCGACCAGTTATGATGCCACCTTCACACATCTCGGCCCCCGTTACGAGATTATCGGCGATGGGACGAGAACGGCTATCCAACCATGCAATTCCTAAATGCAGTTAGAGGGAACACGAAAATTCCATTGGGCGGCGCAACACACAAGGAGTGTGGGATGGTTTGGAAGCAAAGCTCGGAAACAGCTGATACTAAAATCCCTTATCCTCTTTCATTTCCAGTCTCGTTAGTAGGATTCTGTTCCATCGTCGCAAATAGTGAGGATAGGGGTTTCAGTTTAGGGAGGAAAAGTTGTAGTGGCGGAAGGTAATAGTATCAGGCTCAGTTTCACATTACGACGAGTCACCAACATCGTATAACGTTATGGTGTTCTGAAACTTGAAGCGGTACTGAATAAATATAGGCAGGGGAGCCAGGAAGGAGGGATGGGGGAAGGGGGAAATCAGCCTATAGCGAAATTTTTGAAGTAAGGAAATTTGTCAGAATGATGTAAATCGATGTTCGCGTTTGAAACAGTCGCTGAAAGATATTCTTTAACTTCGTAAGAGTCATCGCTCAGTAAAATATTGCAGAATGACATTGGTGCGTCATTGACTTGCAAGTCCTTTCAGCGCTCATTTTGCCTTCTAGTAATAACAAAGGCTCAGCTTCGGTTCTCCGGTTTCCAAGTTTCAGGCAAGGACATTAAAAATCACGTGATCCTTACTTACCAACAGTAGCGCCAGAAGTTGTTGAGCATCAGCTCGTGAGATTGCAGATCAGAATTCTGGAAATTGCATGTTTGGGGCAAGTTGCACTGGACGGGCCAAAATAATTGTCGTATAGGTCCGGAGCGTACAATTGGGGTGACGAATCCGGCCAACTATCCACCAACCCTGGCAGTGGCCAGCGTTTACAAACCGTGTAACTAGGGCATTGGAGATGGCCGTCTCCATCTATCCCAAGCCTCCCCATTTGTAAATCTTACTTTCTTCAAAATAAACAAACAAAATGAACAAATAATAATAATCCACTGCGTGAAAAAGAATGAACCAGGGGTTTATCTGGGCGCTTATCTCGCAAAACTAATCCACTGAAATCGTTCTCCTCCCCGAAAGCGTTTGTGGTAAGTATGGGTTTATTAATATGTGTACATTTTAGCATATTTCCTAATGTGGTGGTGTGTTTTAGGGTATTAACTGAGGACAGGAGTAAAGTAAATTAAACTTTAATTAATAAATCTACGAAGTTTATGTGTGAATCCAGTGTCATCCTGGCAAAAAATTAAGTTGTACATTGACAATGCAAAAGGACCTGTGCAGTGTCGAGCAGGGTGGGACCAGCTGCTGTTTTGATTGTAGCCCGAATAATTTAATTAAAAAAAAATAAATTAAATAAAAAGAAAATAAAAAAAAATAATAATATCAAAGTCATGCGAGTGTGATAACTTCTTTTTTTTTTTGGCCCCCCCCCCCCCGGGGCCGGGGGAGAAGGCGTTCGAGAAATTGCAGTTCAGACAATTCTCAGCCAGTGTGGGACAACTGCAACGCTGAAAATCAACTTACGCACCATACAACTACACCTTGTGACCATATAAGACATAATTTTGTTTAGAAAATTGGGGCGACATTTTAACAAACAATTTAGCTAACCAGAAAAGGGTTGACGCTTCATTTCTCTTAACATTTATTTCAAAATCGCCCGAAAAGGTGAACGCTTGAAGTAGTCCACCAGTATTGCTGACAGTATTGCTAGTCCTTCTCAGGTACTGTCAGGTGGATATTCGACGTTTTCAGTTAAGAAAAAACTTTATAAGGGTTACAACTAAACTTTAATGCGTTTTTGTTTACGTTAAAAAGCCGTATTTAAGTGTAGCCAAAATGTGGGCCAACTAGAAAAAAGCTCTTTTCGTTAAAAAATAAATAATTATTTTTTTCACTTACTGTTACAATGTAAGTGGCACAAACAAAATGTTCACCGGGCGTATCTACAAAAACACAAACAGCGCACGAATGTTTATAGTATTTTACGCATTTGACTGGCGCACGGGTTAGCTGAGAAACGTCAATACAACATTTGTTGAGTACCTGTGAACTGAATAGTGAACGCTTATAAATTTCTCCTCCCAAAAATGTTTGTTCTTTTTTTACCAGACGTTTGCACCAAATGTTTGCATGAGTAGTTGCGACACTGGGGCGTCATATTCGATAGGCGTCTTGGTCCAAGCTGTACATGTATGGCTTCGTACAGACCCAGGTTCGATCCTGGTGATGGGAAGTGTGTATGTACGGGTTTTTCTTCGGTTGTTTCCCGCCTCGTTGCACGACAGTTTCCTCCGGGTACTCCGGTTTCCTCCCTCATGCGGCAAAAAACGCCTGTCATAATGGCAGCAACGCTTCCACTTAACATCTCCCGCTTGGGAATCGTGGTAATGCATAGATACCCCGTCGTGCATCACTATTATTTATTTCCCCTAGGGGGGGAGGGGGGAGGAGGGGTCTACGCAAACCACTACGAACTCAATTTGACGAACGTTTGCGAATCTTTCTCGCCTTCATTCATAGTTAGCTGATCGCCGTGTGACAGCCGAGTATTTAATCAAATAACACCAAATATTTAATTCAAATAAGTACAATGAAACGCACTTTCGTCGAAGTAAGTAATAATCTACCCCAAAATAAAACTTGTTAAGGATTCCCGCCAAGCTTTTCGGCCGTGGGATGTCGTGATATCAAACGCCAAGGTCTTTCGCCAAGCTAATCCCACCGAGTAATAGTTCGAAGGTTAAATGAAATATATGAAAAAAACTTACTGCGCAATTTTCAATTATTTCATTTAACGTTTAAAGTATTAGTCGGTGGGATTAGCTTGACAAAAAAGCTTGGCGTTTCATATCACGACATCCCGCGGCCGAAAAGCTTGGCGGGAATCCTTAACTAGTTTTGTTTTCGGGTAGATATCACTATTTGTTGGTCCAAATTGATGAAATCCATTTTTTTCTTAGTAAATATGAAATGGAAATGCCAATCTAGTTTTCTGGTCAATTTCTTTTTCTTCTTTTTTTTGGGGGTGTTTCGTTAGATTTTGAGGACAGCAGTCATTTGATTAGCATTTTTATTACTATTGCAGTATCTCCTTGCAAACGCATGAATTTCTTTAATTGTCAGTTTGGCATTGTTGCATAAAAACAATGTTTAAAACAATGTAAAACAATCAGTTTGGATCTTTGGAGCTCCCTAACCCCTGAACCACTTGACCAATTAGAAAGGTCCATATGAAAAGAGCACATCTCCAGAGCAATACCTGTAAAATGAGCTAAGAACCAGCTTTATTTACCGCATGGAAGAATTTATTTTCGTGATACAAAAAAAAGCGTTAGTGGTAAGAATTAAGAAAATATCAACGTTATTCACGTTGTTTTTTCAACAAGAAAACGTTAAGCTATGGGTCTAACAGTGACTTTTATGTTGTCAGGCGACCAAAGTCTCCCGATCAAACAAGTTTCAGTCTTTTCTGTCGCATTGTTATTTATCCTCACATGCCTGAAAACAGCCAAACTCCCTTCGCTGTAAAGACACAACGTGTCTAGTGGTCGCCATGCTCATATATACATATTATCTGGAGGTTATCTTTTATCTTGGCGGGCGACACACTAGCGTGTGTCTTGAAATAGCCATAAATGGCACTAGCAGGATTTTGCAAATATACCCTCTGCAAAATTCTTCGGTGAACTTTATAGCTTTTTTTTTTAATATTTATTATTTACGTACTATATACCTCATTATTTCACAGAGCTATCAGCGCAATGAGCCCTGTTTACTTTGATATGCTCGTTATTGTTGTCTCAAACGTCAGTGGATTTCTCTTTGATCTCTCTAAATTACTGTTACATTTGCTTGAACAAACCCCTGATATTCGGTAACAGATCAGAAGCAATTATTGGAGATTGCATTTAACGTGTCAGCAGACTACCGTGTCACTTGGTTATACACGCAATGCAGTCATAGCACACGCGCACACATTAATGTAATCGAGTTTTGAGAGACGCTGTGAAGTTGAGAACACAATGGTACTGTTCGTAAATGAAGCTCAGACCATCTCAGACCTCCGAGAGGGCAGAGGCAACTTTCAGTAAAAGGGCACGCTGAGAATATTTTTTCTTGTCACTCTCCTTTTTTACCCTTTTACCCGGACCACTACACTGTGACTTAGGTTTTGGCGCTAATAACCTCGTTGTTGAAGCGCCATTATGCCTCAACCCCCCCCCCCTTTTTTGACCTTTTGCTGGCATTCTTTTTGCCCTTTTTATGCCACTACGCCAGTCTAAATCTGTTCAGAAAAACAGAATACGGCATACTTTTTTTTTACAAAAAGGGCAAAAATAGTATTTTTATCGAAAAGGGCAGGGAACAAGCACGCCACTGCTGACTTTGACTATTTCTAGTATCCGTAACAAAATCTTAAAATAGTCACTCTATGTGGGTAAAATATGTGACCAATTAAACTGCCTTCTGACTGGCCATACCCGCGGATACATATGCAAGCACAAGGTTTTAATTTTCGGCCTAAATCTCGGTCTTGGTCACCTAAATTAAAGATATAAATTGGTACGAAGCAACACAAAAACCATTCAGACGTTTGACAAATCGCAAATACTTACAAAAATGATCAACACAATTAAAATACGGAGAAAACCCCTACACACAACCACACACGATCGGCCATATTGAAAGTGACACTAGCGCCACCACCCTCAAATTCGTTTCAAACAACTCTAGTGAAACGCACTTTAGTAGAAGTAAATAATACTAGCAACACTTTGTGTAGGCTAAATATACTCTTTGTAAATTCAAATATACCCGTTAATCGAATTTGAGAGTAGTGGCGCTAGTGGCACTTTCAATATGGCGGATCGTGTGTAGTTGTGTGTGGGGCTTTGCTCCATGTTTTAATTGTGTTTTATCACGGTTGCAAGTATTGTAGATTTGTGAAACGTCTGAATGCTTGTTGTGTTGCTTCGTACCCATTTTTGTATCATTATTTTAGGTGACCAAGTCCGGGATTAAGGCCGAGAATTAAAACCTTGTGCGTGGATATGTATCCGTGAGTTTTGTCGGTCAGGAGGCAGTTTTAGTGGTCCGCAACAAAATCCTCTGGAACTCTGGTTGAGGGGTCCGTGCAACTTTTCAAAGAAGACCTACAGACATAGGCAAAGAAGGTCCAGAACTCCTTCTGAGCAGCGATTGGCTGCTTTCGTGTGACGTAACAAACGTGGTTCGCCTTAGATTGTAAGGGCACGTTTATGCAACCACTCGCTTTTGCATTCTCGCAGCTAGAAGCTAGGAATCACCTCAAATTCCAACATGGCGGCGGTTTTATGTCTGCCGCCTCGCAACGAAAACAGCAAATAACGTGAGTTCAGAAGCGTTTGGGAAAATTATTTCGTCATGAGGAATTCTTTATATTATTGGCACGAATTATAAGACTGCAAGTATTTACTCAAACGATGTCGGATTTAGCTAATCCATTTAGCGTTGTTACCATGACAATTTGGCCTTTGCCATCGCGATTGAGTTTTAGCTGCGAGAATGCAAAGACGAGTCGCTACGTAAACGCGCCCTAAACGTAACTTTGGTGGAATAGCGAACAGCGACATCTGAGATTACGAAAATTCACTGTAATGTATACATAGGGCATGAATTTCACTGCACCGGATTTCTGGCAACGAGTTTGGCCAGGCCTCCGATTGATGGAGGGTATAGGATGTATACAGTAATTACACATGGTGTGTTGGGGGCTTGACAATAATCCGTTTTGTAGATTGATGCGTCTACTTTGCCAGCCCACCGAAATTTGTGATGTCATGACGGCAGTGTTTGTAAACAGGAGCGTTGTCGCCCTTTTGTCATAACACCTATACTTCCTTCTTTGCAGCCGCCTCCTCCTCCCTGCCCTTTCCTTCCCTCCAGGAAGAAATTCACACCATTACTGTTGCCAAGTATGATGTTAAATTCACACCATTACTGTTGCCAAGTATGATGTTTGGAAGGAATTACGCATTAAAAAAAACAATATTTATACGCCAAATATGGGTTCACGAAGTTTTTATTTTTATTTTGTATCAGATGTACAGTTTTTAGTCTTCTGTACGCCGTAACCGGCGAGAAGACTATTGCAACGACTTTGTCCGTCCATCGCATTTTTCAACTTCGCAACAGTACCAGATATTGACGACCATTGTTTACAACGTCCATTGTTTACAACGTCCATTGTTTAATAGACTGCTTCGACGTAACTAAATTAAATAATAACAGCAGTTGTAGTGCATGATAGAGGTGTGCGCCTCAACATTGGAAGTGGAGGAACTGTACAGAAGACCGGTGCGACTAGGCAGTCGCTGTAGCCGCTTTTTTTTTTTTAGAAATAGAAATGGAAGCAACAATGACCTACGAAGGTTTGCAAACAATTGTTAACTGAAGTTTGTATTCAAATAACTCGGCCTTACTGAGTTCAAAATAAAAATCAATTATAAGTAGTACTTAAACAACAAAGTTCCGATGATGTGAACACTGCTAATAATTCTTACATCAAAATGTGGGAGGCGGGGGTGATTGAGGCTTTATGGCGTGTCGACAGCTTGGGCAACCGATTGGTTCCCTTAGCCTTGGGTAACCGCCGCATACTCGTTAGTTACGCCACGTCTCTTCCGGAAGACCAAATAATACTACCCCTGAGGTGCGTAAACGAAGGGATCATTTATGGAACCCCATGTGTATTGATCAACTGCGGGAATTGCCCTTAAATTCTGTCGGCCCATAGTCGACAAGCCCTTGATCATTCGGCTGTTATTTTCTCGCTTTGCCCGACTCCCAAGCAACCATCACAAGATGAGCGTTTGGTGTTTGACTGGGCTTTTTGCTTTCATACTTAGACGGACGTGCTGGGAATTAGGGAATTAATAAAAAAGGAAATTCACTCCAAGCATCTGACCGTTAGGGCGCATTTACGCAAAAAGGCCTTCTCGCTCGCCGAAAGCTATTTGCTAGTCAATCGTTATTTATTTATGATTAGTTTCTCGTTGCTAGTAAATGAATGCGGTAATAGATAACAAATTGTATATATTATAAATAACAACACGGATAAAGAACAAAGTGCTACAGTAATTTTAAACATTGCTGCAAGATTGTTGTCATTTCACGCTATTTCCAAAATTTGCTATTCTCCTTCAAAGTACAGCTTCTAGCAATCATCAAACGTCGGTAGAATAAATAGCTTCTCGCAGCGAGAATTCAACATCCAACATGGCGTCCATTTCGTGGCTATCGAATCGAAGACAAACCATCGAATGCCGGCATACCAAAAACAGTCTGTCGTCTTGTACCGCAGTAAAAATTGTTTTCTTGTTGTCATAAATCGATGCCAAATGTTGCAAGCATCGTACGGAGTGTCACGAGGCACGAGGAGAAGATTTGCGTCTGCGTTGTTGCCATGGTTACTAATACGCATAGACAACTCGAAAGCCGCATACTCCGGTAAAAGCGAGAAGCAGCCATCAGATTTAGTATTGATCAAGTAAAAGCTAGTGAGCGAGAAAACTGTCGTTGCGTAAACGAGACCTTATGGGGTATAGCAGCATGAAATACAAGAGTCTACTAGGAAGCCAACATTTCCTATTTCCCCTTGCTATTACGTGGCTATTACGTGTAGGCAATCCTGGCTTACGACCAACAGCCGCACCCCGGGTGAAGATAGAGAGTCGGCTGCCAACCGGAAGAAATTGCTAACTGCTTAATCACTTGGCTAGCGTCATGCGTACGGTCCATTGTTATTGAATAATTCCTTGGTGGGAATCTATTTAAGTTACGGTCATATAAATACAGTGATTCTAGACTTAAATCTCCAGTTGGTATATATGGGTTTGCAGCGACAAGTTGGAACGTCGAAACTCTCAGCGCTGGCGCAACTAACCTTGCTGTCGTCACCTAATATGTAATACTCTCAGCACAGTTCCCTAGCTATGCAGTGGTGACAAGCCGAAAACAGAATCTTGGTGTTTGTCACGCTGAATACTTGCATATTTTGGGGCCTGCCGTGAAGATCTACACCTTCGGGATAGATAATTCTTGGTATTCAAACCTTCAGGATGGAAAAAAACATCAAATTCGTAGTGGCCGATTTTTTTTTCTTGATACGTCTTACTACAGGTTAGCGGAATTACAAACACCCATTTTTTAGTGACAGTTCTTCACTGGTGAGTGGGAAAACATAACAATAAATAAAAACTATGCAAATAACTTAGCTGTGAGGAAGGAAACCGGTAGCATAGTAGATTGCAGGAACTAAAACAGTGAAGAAGCGCACTTTTTTAGTTACGAGTTGAAAGCTTGATGGCACAGTAATAGGCTAGCACAGTGCCTACTACTCGGAAGCTATTGAACGAATAAACTTAAAACCTTAAATTTGCTCTGAAAAGGACAACAGTTTCGTCGTTGAACTGAAGTAGAATTGGAAAAGTTCTCCCTAGCTCCGGTTGGCTAACTAATCCCTACTGTTTGTCAGGAGAAACAAGGTTTTTCAGTTCGAAAATAACACTTACACAAAATAAATAAATAAATAATGCTGGCTCATCTTTTTCTCAAGCTTTCTTTGGTTAACTCGTCTTAGTCCAAGCCTAAACTCTTTTCGAAGTCGAAAAGGGGAAGTCTAAAAGGGAAGTCTAAAAAGTTCGAAGTTCAAAATTTGTATCGTAAATCAAAACTTTTTTCTTAGTCAAAACTTTTCCCTCCCCGTTTGGACTTGCGCATTTCTGTGGATGTGTTTTTTTATGGCTCACCCAGTATTTCTTTATGTTTTTTTTTAATGAAAAAAAATCCTTCGTTTAAAGGACTGTTTTAATGATGCTACTTAAGACCAGTCATTGGGATGCAGTAAAACTAAATGTGAATTTCCAAAAACACAAAAATATTGTTAATCATAATGAGCGAGAGCTCCGAGATGGATGGGAGGATGCTGGCGCAAGAATTCGGTTTTAAAAAAATTGTTAAAAAGGGGTTATATGATTGAATATTCACTTGTTAAAATGAACACGGATAAAAATTGATGGTTTTTAATTGAAATAATCAAATGTACAATTGAGAAAATTGCATCTGTTTAAGTGCTGTTGTGCTTTACGATTCATATATTTAAAACGTAAAGCACAACAGCACTTAAACATATGCAATTTTCTCAATTGTACATTTGATTATTTCAATTAAAAACCATCAATTTTTATCCATGTACATTTTAACAAGCGAAAATTCAATCATATAACCCTTTTTTTTTTACGGCACACTTGACGTTTTTGTTTGTAATATCTTAAAAAGATCAGCTTACTTGCCTGATTTTCATTGACTTTGGTTTAGGTTTGGTTACCCCGTTATTTAGCTACACAGTCCACATGTCGTTGTATGGACCGCATGGTTACGTGAGGTGTTCATGCAAATTGAAGTTAAATGTTCGAAGACTAGAACGTTTTACTCCTGTCGACATCATCTAACCTGCTCTCTTTTTGAAACATCTTTCAAGTTTTTTTTTTCAAGTTTTAGAAATCCTATATTACACACCCTTAAACAAACTTCTCATCCAAAGAGATTCGCGAACTTCTCGAACCCCTCTTGAAACCGGGACTGTCTACTTAATTGCTAATGGAGAAGAACTTCGTCAGTGATTAGAAGTTTGTAGGTGAAACATCTAAGGAATTACCCTGAAGACGTTCCACCCTTTCCCTAAAGGCGTGGTTGCCAAGCAACCGTTACTTTGGGGGTCTGAAATATCTAACAGGGGCTAGGGACTGAGTGACTGGTTGTTGTTGTTGTTGTTGTCTGTCCGTTCGGGGCGGGGCTGACTGGACAGGATGGGCTACTGCACAGATATACACTGTCCGTCCAGCCCGCGCTACTATCGTGATCGTTTGAACGCCCAGTTCCGCGACACGCGCCTAACCTCGTTAGTGCACTAATTGGATTAGACAGTTGAGTGATCCGTTAATCTGCAGTGGAGCTGTCCTGGTACATTTGCGCCTCGCAACACAGGCCGCAGCCTCTGACGCTTGATCGTGCAACGAATGCTAATCGTCCAGTGGCCAACCCAAAAGACAGAATCCTCTTCTTCTTCTTCTTCTGTCTTTCTCTAGTGGTTAGAGGTGTGAGACACGATGTGAAGTGGAGAGGCCGGAAAGAAAGAGTTGCTGATGGACGAGCTCGTCTACACCTGCGTGTGTGATACGGGGAATTGTAGTTGTGGCAGCTGTGGAAATGCTGGAGGAAACCCCCTGTCTTTTGTTTTGTGTAAATGCCGTGTGGACCTATATGGCTTATAAAAAGGCAAACCAAGCAGTTCTACAGAAAAAAGGCAAACGACGTTTCGAAAAGTATCAATTTTTGTCTTCATAGGCTTACAAATTCGTAAATTAAAAAACGTGGCAAAGGCTGCTAAGTCATCCTCTGTTTGAAAGCACAACTGCAGCAATTAAAAAAAAGTCAAAAACCACCAATTACTCCTCTCAGAAAAGGCAGTAACGGTGGCCGAAGAGCATAATCACGATGTGAAGTGACACGATGTGAACTGTCGGGGGAAAGTAAAGAGTTGCTGATAGATGAGCTCGTCTACACCTGCGTGTGCGAAACTGGGAATCGTAGTTGTGGCAGCTGTGGAAATGCTGGAGGAACAACACCCTGTGTTCTGTTTTGTGTAAAAGCGGTGTCGACTCATATGGGTTATAAAAAGGGCAAAGTGCTACAAAAAAAAAGCGAACGACGTTTCGAAAAATATCAATTTTTGTCTTCAGGCTTACAAATTTAGAAATTTAAAACGTGGTAAAGGCCATTAAGTCATCTTATGTTTAAAAGCACAACTGCAGCAATTAAACAAGAATTTCATAAAGAAATACATAAACTGCTTATGCAAAAAATTGCAACATTACTATTTTCATAGGCGAAAGACAAAGCTCTCTATTGGGCTAAAGTTTACATTAGGCGCATACTCGATATCCTAGCGATATTGATTCCAAATGGCTCTAACACTTTCCTAAATACAGAGACAGTTGGTTTTAGAGTGCGGAAATGTGTAAAAACGACTTAAAACAGTAGCTTTGTAGCTTCACAATCCGTACATCTATACGGTGTTTGCGTTCGCTCGCAGGGCCGGCAGGGCACCCTATATATTTTGTTGGAAACAGTTCCGATAGGCGGGTTGTTATTGTCAGTTTCGTGTGGTTTTGTGTGGTTTTGTTGTTATTGTCGGTTAGGTTAGGTTAAGTAAGTTTGGGGTTTGGCATTTCATCTACTGAGGTAGTTAACTGGTTGGAGTTTGGCATTTCATACTGGGGCAGTTAATTGGTTAGGTTAGGTTAATGATGATTTAACGAGTTTCTGCAATTTGGGATCAATTTGTAGTGCCTTCCGTGAAAATTAAAGGTAGGTTTTTTCTCTTTTTTCGAATTTCGAGCTATGTGCGTAAAGGGAACATGGGAAGAAAACGGGCTCTCGTCCGATTTTTTGTTTTAATGGACTGAGAATTACCTGCTGAGTAATGTTTTCCTCTTGCATTTTTGGAGCAAACGCACCGTTTGGCCGTGGTGAAGGTCCAAAGTTAGCACCGTGCCGTGCCGGAAAGCATGAAACTGGGCGAAAGTCCGGCAAGTGAAACACCAAACACCAACCAGTTCATTACCTCAAGTGAAATGCCGAAGCCGGTTCCTAACCTAACCTAACCGACAATAACAACAAAACCACACGAAACTGACAATAACAACCCACCTATCTGAACCGTTTACGGGAAAAAATATCAGCTGGGAACATGGGAAGAAAACGGCCTCTCGTCCGTCAGCGCAAAGAGTGCGGCTTTCATTAATTCTGACGGCCAAACGAAGCCATTGCCCCAAAAGTTTTATGGGAAAATATTGTTCAGTTGATCATTTTACGTCATTCTAGCCCAACGAGAGATCAATCGGTGAGGAGCTCTTATTCTTTCCATAAACCGTGTAAAGTAAACTTGTTCCCTCTATTGTTTATTTTACTATCGAAAGTGATCGTGTAATGAATTTATAATTCTGCCTTTATTCCGTTAGCTACGCACCTAGTATGCACTATCCCGTTGCCTCACACGTTTGTCTAATTGATACTACAACAAACTCTTACACTAAATAATCGATTATACAATAATTACCTGATTAGCAGGAGCCACATAATTACCTGAGTTGCTAATACGCGTAGAATCTTAGGATAGCCTTCCTGGCAAACCATAAGGTAACCGCCATTTTTTTTTCAGTGGTTTGCCAATAGCCCAGCAACAGATAGAATTCCGTTTTCCGTGCATGTTGTCAAAACCTGAAATAAGCTGGGCCAGTTCCGATTCAACTTTTTTTTCATACAGAAACATAATTGGCAAATATTTTTACTCAAGAACCTACAACCCTTCATACGCCAACGATTTAACCATAAACTCTTCAATAACAACGCCTACAATTTGCTGGCACGTCTTCTATTCGAAATCATGAAAAATCGACTAATATTTCAGTCACTTCCGGCCAGACGCTAAAGGTGATAGGCATGACCCGTTTAAATAAACGACTGGAGTGGGACGGGACGTCATTAAACAATAGCTCAAGACGCAAGCCCCTTTTTCTCCCCGACTGTATTTCAATAACTATTTTATGCATTATATGCATAAGCAGTTAAAAAGAAAAAAAAAACCACCTATTACTCCTCTCAAAAGAGGTAGTAGAGGTGGCCGAAAATCATAACCCAACCTGCTCCTTGGGAAAGCTAAGTCGCAAGGCAAGGTGTATACAAATCGGATCACATGTTTCCATAGGTATGGTCCATTCGTATAACAACATGAAAACATATGACCCGATTTGCATACACCTTGCCTTACGACTTGGCTTCCCCAAGGAGCAGGTTGGGTTATGCTTTTCGGCCACCGTTACTGCCTCTTCTGAGAGGAGTATAATTGGTGGTTTTTACTTTTTTAATTGATGCAATTGTGCTTTTAAACATAGGACAACTTAGTGGCCTTTGCCATGTTTTAAATTTATACATTTGTAAGGCTGAAGACAAAATTTATATTTTTCAGAACGACGTTTGCCTTTTTTCGGTAGTGCTGCTTGGTTTGCCCTTTTTATAATCTGTTACCGTGCTTTTATTCTGCATAGATTCATACAGGAATACAAAATTACGTGCAGCAGGAGGAAACCCCACTGACACAACCGACACCAGCGCAAGCCATTCGGAGCTATAGATTCATACAGCCGGCGTAAAATGGTAAAAGGCTAGTCATGTTTTCAATGGTTCAGCCTTTCAAAGTTATGATTGTCTACAGATTTAGAAAAAGGCCTTTGCCAAGATCATCCCTCTTACTACTAGTTCAAATGTTAAATGGAAAACTTGAATATTACAGCTTTCGGTAACAATGTTCAGTTTGATCGTCCAAGGCTAAAGGGTGAGTCGGTAGAATTAACTTGGTGAATGTTTTGCTCTGTTGGTGTCATTCCTCTAAAGGGCCGAAATCTTCTCAACTTGGCTTGCACCATATACGGGCTCTGGAACGATATGATATCACTTCTTTTATTTTTGATTTTTTGTTACTTATGGATCGAATTTTCATCTGAAGTATTTAGACATTTCTACATATTTCTTGACATATTTTCTACCGTTTTTATTCATGACATATTTTTTGATGATATATTTTCATGACGCATTCCATCGTTATTTTTCATTACATATTTTCCAACATGTTTTTCGATCGTTCTAATTTGGAGACACTGTATGTGATTTTCGAAGCTGCTCAACTCAACGACTCCAAGTCTTTGTGCATAAATTTGTTTGCTCACGTTTGGAGCAAAGCTGGAAATGCGTCTGGTTTTAAAGTGATTTTGGAGCGCTGCAATTGATCGGATTAAGTTTTTCTTTCTTTAAAACGTACAAAAAACAGATTTACATTGCTTTATTATGATTTTTCATTGGGAAGTGGTGCCAGCCATAATGTTTTTGTCTATGTTCTAAAGTTCGTTCGCTTTTCAATTGCATTAGGTTAGGAACAGAAACCCGCTCTTGAAACTGGAAACAGCTCCGCAAACAATTAAGAGTAATAAAATTATTTTTAAAAAGCAAATACAAGAGTGAATTGTGTTATAAAGGCCAACAGATGTGCCGACAACAATTCACAACGTTGTGATGTTTCGGTATCTGGGCAGAATATCGTGTTCAAGACAGATGTTCAGCCTTAGTTACTTAAAGGGGGATTGCCATCGAATGACTGGCTGTAGCAGCTAATCATTTGTCGCTATATATCTAGTTCTGTCTAGCCCTAACTTTCAACAGGCGAAGGAACACTACAAATAAATTTATTTTTATGAAACAAACAAGCCACTTGGCTCCTTAACTACTGAGTGTAAAGTTGGTGCGTATAGGTGCACCAGGAAGCAAGCAGGAAAGTTAAGCCTAACGTAACAGCGGGCGCTTTAAAAAAAAAATGTTAAAACTCAGGTTTTGAACCGCTAGGTGGGCGCCATCTTGTGACAGTATTATCGTTAACCTTCACCGCTTCTTCCCTGATGCACGTGGACGCCACGAACTTTACATTTAATAATTAAGAAGACACGCGGCTTGTTTGTTGTGTAAAAAGAAATTTCTTCGCGCATTCCTTTGGTCGTTGAAATCAAGTGCTACGTAGAACTAAACTATATAGGAAACAGGCTTTGGGTCTATTGCAGACGGAGCGAACAGATCTTCATTTCAAACTTATGTTTAGTTTTTATAATGATTTGTTAATGCTCCTAAAAAATCTAGGTGCAACACTCACGCGGTGAAGTTGGGCTCTTTGCCTTTTGGTGTGATGCACTGGTGCATTTTGCTGGCCTTTTTCTTATTTCATTTTTTTTTTAAAGTATAGGCCTAAGCTACGTATTACACTTAGTTTGATAGGCTTTCGTTTACTCCAGCATTTATTTTCTGTTTAGTTATTTGTAGCCTCTTTTGACAGCCTTCGCCGCTGACTAAAAATAAAACGGCACATGTAGTTATCGATGTTTGAGTTGCCGCCGCCAATAATTCTTACGTTGTTTATAGTAACTGCTGTGCAAAGTGTAATTCGTATATTAAAAAAATTAATAAAAAGGCATTTAACTGCAAGCAAACAATCATCAATACGATATTTTTTAACAATAATCAAAACACTTAAAAAGTTCATAATGCTGCTGCTGGTACAAAACTTGACACTTGCACCAACAAAAATATTGAGGCGCACACCTCTGTCACCCACTGCAACAGCGATCTCTATTATATAATCTAGAAGTTATAACCATCACAGGCAGCTCTTCACATCATGCTTGCCATTTTGGCAGGCAATGACGTGAAGAGCTGCTTGTGTTTTAGCCTTTTTTTAAAACTTTGAAATGAAGCCAACGTACTTGTGCTTCAAAATATAAGGTTCTGTTTTACTCGTACAATACGTGGAGCTTTTTAGTATTTTCGTGTAGGCCTACTTTATACGAAATACCAAGACGCTGAAGCATATGAAATTAGGTTGCTGACGAAATGCGATGGGAGATGAAAACATCGAAATTCTAAACACGAAATTCTAATTTTCAAAATTGTACTTTTAATATTAATAATTTTAACAGTTAACCATTGACTGTTACGTTTTCAGTCAATATGTGGTCGACACGGTATAAATGAAAATTTCCGCCCCTGACGGCAGGCACAGAACCACAATGGCACAAAATACAAGATGAAGTTTTAATTTTCGAGGATTAATTATCCTCTTGGTCACCTAAAGCACAAAAATATAAAACGAAATGAATAATGATACATGTGAGATAAAAAAAAAATAACAGCATTTCAGTACCCATACTTACAAACACAGGCACAAAAAACATGGTTTTCACACACTAACGAAGCTTCTGACTGTTTACCAGCCACCATCTTGGAGAGATGATGTTGGCTGACCAAGAGAGAGTTAAGAATGTTGTGATAAACTTCAACAATATGGAAAACTGGAAAAATTTTTTTAATTCTCTACCTATCAATCACGTATAAATATCAGTGGTCAGCCAATATCATGTCTCCAAGATGGTGGCTGGTAAACAGTCAGAAGCTTCGTTAGTGTGTGAAAACCATGTTATTTTGTTCCTGTGTTTGTAAGTATGGGTACTGAAATGCTGTTATTTTTTTTTATCTCACATGTATCATTATTCATTTCGTTGTATATTTTTGTGCTTTAGGTGACCAAGAGGATAATTAATCCACGAAAATTAAAACTGCATCTTGTATTTTGTGCCATTGTGGTTCTGTGCCTGCCGTCAGGGGCGGAAATTTCCATTTATTGACTGTTAATTACTTCGTAAATACAATCTGATGTAGAAAGTAGTAATGTTGTGCCCTTCACAACGGGTTTCACCCCAACAGCGCTGCAAGATAACTTGAAGCATGCAAACGTCTTCAGGCCACCAAACACTCAACAAAGACTTCACTTTCGAACAGTCAATTCTGGCCGGCTGAAAAGCATTTTAACAAATTGGAAATATCCGCTGCAAGTCAAGGCTTTAACAATTGCCAATGTTACGTTGTAAATAACGTGGATCATTCAATCACACCATTGTTGTAACAAGCATGGTATTCGACCTCAGCCAAATTTTTCCGCTGAGTCTTCTCTTCGCCCGGGTCCTTCGACCCATAAGCACCACCCGTCCAAAGCTCACCCACTCCTTCCCAATTTGGCCAACTTAACCCTAAATTACCCACCCATCTGCCCCATCTTCAGCTAGGCCTAATCCAACCCAAACGTTCGAAAATGTCCCCCCACTGGAGAACCAACAGCCTGGCCCATCTTAATTTACCCTTTTCATTCAAACCTAACCTAATTTCAGGATCTGTTTCACCCTTTCCGATTATCTCATTTATTTAATTCTAACTTGTCTTATGTCGTCCAGCAAGCTTTTAAGACAGGCGAACACTTGTAATAAACCCCTTCCAACAACTGAACCACCCAATCTGGATTAAGTCATTTTAACCGTCTTGCCTTTAGTTTTAAACTTGAGATATCTCCGAATTTCCCTAACCCCAACCTACATGGAGAGCACTGAAATCCTCCCTTTAAAAATTTCGTCCGCCATTCAAATTTCCCCTACGCAACCAATCGAATTGATTGTTGGAAAATGAAATCTTCGTCGAGTCTTTGGTGTCCTGAAGACGCCTGCATGCTTCAGGTTATCTTGCGGCGCTTGTTGGAGTGAAACTCGTTGTGAAGTGCACTGGAGTAAGAGTTGTTTTTCAGACAGAAAACAAAAATTCTCACACCGAATTTCCCTCATGCTATTACGAAATCGATAATGTGAGTTTTAGCACTCAAAATGCACAAATTGACGATTTTATAGAAGCATCGGGTTATTATAGCTGCTAATTTTTCTCTGAGGTGCACAGAATGGGCCGGTCTCATTCTAGATGAAGAGGATGTTACACAATTACTGTGTCGTTCGACCTGTGATTTTAAATGTAAATATTATTCCATACATTACGTCCGGCTGACTTCATGAACGACATAATTAACTTATCTCTAGGTGGTTTGGTCTTCTTTAAAACACCGTGTTTCTGTCTTTCCCCCTTCTTGGAGTAGAGATATAGAACCTATATTCTTGGACAACGAAGAGAGGAATGGTTAGGCGTTATGGAATGGTTTTCGCCAATCTCCGGATGAAATGGTGACCTAGGTCCCTTGTTTGCCCTGGCTTGCAGTGATAATGGCATGATTTGGGCGAGAGTTATTGTCACTCGCGTCCGAACATGGAGATTGCGAGCTCATCGCGATGCCGAGCGGCTCTCTGTGACCTTTCCATTGGACGAGCAAGGAGTCACGAGTGCTGATAAAAGACTGCGACCTGACTTGGCTGACTTGGTTACCAACCTTTGGCCGCTGAGAGGGGGAGTGAAAGTTCGTCAGTCATCTCTGATTATTATGTGACCTCTTCACGATCAGGCTGTTTTGTGTAAAGAACGGTGAAAAAGAGCACCGACATTATGAGCGGACAATGCACTCATCTGTGAAGGTGTGCAAGAGTATATGCGCACTTGTACATGTCTTAGCGGTTTTGAGTTACCTTTAACATGCCAATAATGCCTTGTTTGCAATTACATGTTTTTAAAAATTGGTTTCGTTCTCTTTTATACTTTGCTTTCGTTTTCTTTCATTTTGGTTTCGTTGTGTTTCAAATTGCTTTAGTTGCTTTGTACTAATTTTACAAATCTTAAAATCGAAGCAAATTAAACGGAGAAGGCTAAATGTCACTTACATTAACTGAATTCAGATGTAGATTTAAAAACGTATTAAATTTATGATTTACTATACACACTAATACCAGTAATATCCACAAATTGCTACGGCTACGACATTTTAAAACAGAAATGTGGTGAGAATCATCAGTGCATTTTCTGTCTGTAATATGTTCGAGCACTTATTTTTCTAGACACACGATAGAGTGTCGCGCCAAATTAGGCAACAATCATCACAACAAACATCACACCAGTTCAATTGTCGAGGTTGTAAACCATTGTAGCGCGGCGCCATAGCGTCAGTGTCTTATATCTTGAATCCTAGTTGGGCACATTTCAGCTACTTGGGGAAAAATAATAATGCGGTACAAAAGCTTAAATTGTGTTGAAATCGAGAGCAATGAACCACCTGACAAAAATTAACTCGTGTAGGAATGCCAGCTAAGCTGCTTTCAATGCAAAATATGACCCTCAATAACATTGTAAATGTGTTAACTAGCTAGCTAGCTAATTCGCTCATCCCCATGTTAAATCCCATAGGGTGATTATTCATCGATACCGAGATAACGGGGAGGCTTCCAGCTATGAAATTGGACGAATGGATGCAGTACAATAGGAACTGCATAGCTTTTATGGTTTGGAGCCTGGGGGCGTAACAGGGATGGCGTGGGAGGGCGCGTAAAAACGAAAATATTGTTATAACCATTGTTAGTATTGTCGGCATCGTCTCTCATTGGACGGCCAAAGTTCGGACAATGAGAACGTGGATACTGACGTACGTGCCTAGACACACACTAGTGCATCACGATAAATCTAAACAACGTTGCAAAGAAATTGTATTCACGTCCAATTCACGAAAAATAAACCAACTGTAAAAAACAAAGCAAAATAAACAAAGCCAAAAACTGGTAAAGAGCCACTAAATTGAGAGTGGTTCGGCTCTTCAAAGGAGTGATATCAACACACCAAAACTAACTAAATATTGTAATACAAATTACAACAAAATTAAAA